>OY856187.1:181448274-181502871 GCA_963693315.1 Diogma glabrata
TATATATATATATATATTATATATATATATATAATATATATATATATATATATATATATATATATATATATATATATATATATATATATATATATATATATATATATATATATATATATATATATATATATATATATATATATATATATATATATATATATATATATATATATATATATATATATATATATATATATATATATATATATATATATATATATATATATATATATATATATATTATATATATATATATATATATATATATATATATATATATATATATATATATATATATATATATATATATATATATTATATATATATATATATATAATATATATATATATATATATATATATATATATATATATATATATATATATATATATATATATATATATATATATATATATATATATATATATATATATATATATATATATATATATATATATATATGTATTACTGAAATTATCTGATGGATTATTAGACAATGGTGACCATTCGTTGGCATGGTTTAGTACAATGAGTATGTCATTGCTTATCATTTCTAAAACTTCATCTTCTTCTATAACAGTTCCATCAGATTCCAAAACAATTGCGCGCCCAGCAATTCCAAAACTGTTTGCTAGAATAAGGTGTTAAACGATGTTAGTGTATTCTTATTTAAAATAGTATGATATACCTTTGTCAATTAGTGCTGAAATTTTTGGCTCAACAGCACATAGTTTTTTAACATCTCTTGTTTTGTTCCAAATTTTGAATAGTTTAGACATTATAGTTGTAATACTTGTAGTATAAATTTCGTTTATTTAAATTAATATAGCGTTAATATTTATTGTGTTGACTTAATTTCAAATCTAGGGGAAATATAGTATCCAGTATTAAATTTATATGCAGTCAAAGGAAATTGGTACAACAGATTTTTCAACTTTAATAATATTGTGGAGCAATTTTCAACTTTTTCAATAATATATAACCCCTTTTCCTGACAAAATTCCATGGAGTATATTTCACCATAAAAAGCAATATCTTGATAGTCGTTTTTAATGAACAAATACTCAATCTCTAATATCATTATTCGGTGAAATTGATCAATATTAAATGCAACAAATTCGCCAATTTTATAAGTAATTTCATTTAAAACAGCTTTTTTCGTGGTGTACTTGAACTCTGGCAGCAGCTTAATTGATCTATATAACTCATCATCAACTGTCGAAACTTTAGCTAACACAAAATGTGCAAACCTGTCATATGAACATGTATATTGCATGTATTCATGGCGCTCTGTTAGAGTTTTGGTTACGTTTACAAAATTTTTAGTATGCGCTTTAATGTTTTTGAAAAACTGGTGTTTGCTTTCAAAGCGAAGTGTTGAGAATTTAATAAGTGGTCCAAATTTTCGAATAAGTAACGGATAATGCTGCAGATAATGATGCTTAGGTTTTAGTTTTTTATTTGGAAAATACTTTACTCGTAAAAATAAATAATTGTCTATTAAATTTTGTAGAGAGTTAATGCTGCTATAAGAAATCGAGTGTGATGAAACAATAATTGTTATTTGGTTAAGAAGTTGCAACTGCTTCCAAATTGGATCATCGTACACTGGTTTTGGTGCATGCATCAAAACTAATGGCAGTAATATAAGCATATCAAAATTTGCCACAGCATTACCTGTTACTTTTGTTGTTTTATTTGTAAATGATGCAAATGCACTTGTCATCTTAAGCTTTTTTCTTACAAACTCTAATGTTGAGTTTATAAAATCGCACGAAAAATAATGGTTTGCGATAAAGTAATTTAAAATTAATGATAAATCATACGGAATAATTCCTTCATATAAATCATGTGCTATACAAGGTGGTAAGCCGGGATTACAAACATGATATCCTTGTATGTCATTGAATATTGACTGCTTTTTCAGTCCCATTGACTCTAAACCATTTGCCATATTAAAAATATCATTATCATAACTCGCCTTGGTACGTAATTCTGAATAAGTATTGTAGTGCTCGCGAAATTCATTCAAGGTAATATAGCAGTACCTACAAAAATGTTGATTTGTGCTAAAATTTTCTTTAAACCCACCGATTCTATGAGCTTCGAGGTTATCTGCACAGATAGCTACTACAGACCCCTTAACTATTTCGTAGTTGTTCAAAATTTGTATTTCTATTCCAAGCTAAAGTTTTCAAATCATTAAGCAAATACGCAAATATAGTTTTGGAGTCATACAGTTTTAAAAACGATTCACGAATTAACATTATTAATTGAATATTTTTCGATTTCGATCTGTTTTGAGTATTTAAATTTCCTATTACAAAGTATACACCCAACAACTTATGTTTTGTTTTTGCTGAGCCAATTGGGTTACAAATTTGAAATGCATCCATATATAAAATTAATTCAATTCTTCTTTCAGAGTTGAAAAAAACGTTGGTTTTATAACAATATCCGGAAGTGTAATCAGTGTAATTGTGATCTTCAACGTTAGGTTTGTCATAGCTCAAAAATTGAGTAATAATGGATTGATCTTTAAATAATTCTTGCAGTTTATCCAAAATTGAAACATAATAAATAAAACATTTTGAGTGCCGATCATTTGCTTCTAAATCAATTTTAATGGGTAATATTGGTTGAAAATTTGCTTTAAAAAATGTATTTCGTTTGTAAGAAGTATTTAAAAGCCTATTGTCAGTGATTTCTTTTCCCAATGTATCTTTAATACATGAAATTACGTAAGAACTTATATTATTTTCATTCAATATATTTTCAACCTTTTCCACGACCGTGTTAAAAGTTTTGGTTTTAGCCGAAGAAAATTCATCAACTATGAACTGAATAACATGTTCAGGTACATTGTAAACATGTTTAATGTTTAATAAAAAGTTAGCAAAATCAGTTGAAGTGTCTGGATTATCAATATTATGATCAATCGAATTATTCGCTTCAGTTAGACTTGATATTTCTGAATCATGAACAAATATACTTTGATCTTGAATAATTTCTAAATCGTTTTGATTTTTATGATTTCGGTATGTATGTGACCGAAAAGTGTTAACATTTGTGTAAGTTTTCACACAATTGAAAGGACATCTAATTTTATCTCCGAACTTTATATGGCGTTGCAAATGTAGTATAATATGCCTATCAGTTTGAAAACACAACGAACAAATACTGCACACAAATGAAGTAGTTATGGGAGTTAATTTAGTTGATTTAAAATGGGTTCGGTGGTAATGTGAGATATAACTTTTATAACAAGAAAATTTTTGTTTACATTCGTTTGTGTAGCACAGAATCAAGCCATTTTTAACAAATTTGTGTTTCGCATATAAATGTCTATTATACGATACTATATCTACTTGCCCTCGGTTGCATATTTTGCAGATGATTATCGATTTTCTATTCATCCCTATAAAATTGAAAAAGCATGAACAAATTAACGCAGCTTAAAAATGCCACAACTTGCTTACCTGTATGTTTGAAAATTACACAATTGCTTACCTGTATCTTGAAAATTGATTCCACTAAAATAATATTCTCACTTTATCTAAACGAAACAGAAAAATGACAATTAATAAATAAATGAAAACGAAATTTTGCCTACTCGATTTTTTAAAATAATTTTTTTGCAATAATGTATTCCTGTTTAACATAGTATGTAATGAGCTAAAATACCCTACTTCATTGAATTTTTTTCACAAATATTATTTTTATTCAACAACTGTAGTAAATTTAATAGTGAAGAAGTATTATTGCATATATTTTTTTATTTTACTACGATTGTCTCAGTAATAATAATGCTTCAGGATTGAAATCGACGATTACTTCAATAATTGTAATATGAAATAATAGACAATTGATTTTCATTACAAATAAATGAGTACAAATTTACTAGATTTTGAAGCGTTTTTAATTTTTTATTAAACAGTGCTTTTACACAAAAAGTATGTTTTGGGTAAATATAATAAATCTTTAAAAAATTAAAAAATGGAAGAAAAAGGTACTTTTTGAAATTACCATGTTTAAAAAATTAAAAAAAGACGTATAAAAATATACATTTTTATCAGTGTTATATTTTTATAAACCCTTACTTAGTACCTTTCAACCAAAACAAAATTATTAAAATTAGTTAACGCGTTTGAGCACATTTTAACTTTAACTAACCTATCGTTGTCTCTAAATTTCTTAACAAATTTCGACCCAGCCTGTGTCAAAATAAAAAAGTCGGACAAGTGCGAATAAAATTCGCTCGCCAAGGGTTCCGTGAATGTGAAAGAACACAATATCAAAAATAAATGACATAAAGTTATGTTGTAAAGTCTTTATATCGCCAGACTATGGACGCATAACAGAATAAATGTTTAATCGTAAACGTCAATCGTAAATGTCAATCACATCTACATTGATCAAAAATGTTACTTGAGGTTAAATCTTATCCATAGCTGTTTATGTTAGCTAAAGAAAGATTTAACCAGTATTTTAATGGTCTAAATAGGGAATATTTGTTCTATAAATCAGCGTCGAAATATAGAGTGGTAAAAATACACTTAAAAATAAAATAGCACTTTTTTTTTAACAATAACCAAAAAACTGTGCATCGCAGAATTCTAAAAAATGTTGCAATGTTTCTTAAATTAAGTGTTCTTTCAAATGACACCCCACTCGCTTGGGTCAAAAAAAGTTTTTTTTTACCCCCCTTACACCCATCCCCTACACACACAGAAATATAATTATTTGAGAGTTCGCTATAATTTTCGTTCAAAATATAGCAAACTTCCTGTCTCTATGAATTTTTTCAATTTTTTCTGTCTATCAGTGTCGGAACCAAGGGGGGGGGGGGGGACGGTCTGGAATTTGCACATTTTTTAGAATAAATCAACTGTGTACCGGGAAATTCTAAAGAAAATTGCAATGTTTTGAAAATTTAGTGCTCTTTCAAATGATACCCCACTCGCTTGGGTCAAAAAAGTTTTTTTTTACCCCCTTTACACCCATCCCCTAAACACACTGAAATATAATTATTTGAGACTTTGCTATAATTGTCATTTAAAGTTTACCAAACTTCCTGTCTCTATGAATTTTTTCAATTTTTTCTGTCAATCAGTGTCGAAACGTAGGGGGGGGGACGGTCTGGAATTTGCACATTTTTTAGAATAACTCAAAAACTGTGTACCGGAAAATTCTAAAAAAATTGCAATGTTTTTGAAATTCAGTGCTCTTTCAAATGATACCCCACTAGCTTGGGTCAAAAAAAGTTTTTTTTTACCCCCCTTACACCCATCCCCTAAACACACTGAAATATTATTATTTGAGAGTTCGCTATAATTTTCGTTCAAAATATAGCAAATTTCCTGTCTCTATGAATTTTTTCTGTCAATCAGTGTCGAAAAGTAGGGGGAGGAACGGTCTGGAATTTACACATTTTTTAGAATAACTCAAAAACTGTGTACCGTAAAATTCTAAAAAATGTTGCAATGTTTTGGAAATTTAGTGCTCTTTCACATGATACCCCACTCGTTTGGGGCAAAAAAAGTTTTTTTTTACCCCCCTTACACCCATCCCCTAAACGCAAAGAAATAAAATTATTTGAGAGTTCGCTATAATTTTCGTTCAAAATATAGCAAACTTTCTGTCTCTATGAATTTTTTCAATTTTTTCTGTCTATCAGTGTCGAAACGTAGGGGGGGGAACGGTCTGGTATTTGCACATTTTTTAGAATAACTCAAAAACTGTGTACCGGAAAATTCTAAAAAAAATTGCAATTGTAACGTCCGTTATATTCGCCTAAACAATAATAAAACCAATTCATCTTCTTTTTTTTTTTCTAATTCAATAAAAATGTATTTCATTAGTTTCAGTTCATTTTTTTTACATTAATAATCATTTTAAAATTTTCTAATACTTAACGGCTAGTTAAATTTCGAACATACTGAAAAAAATAAACGAACGTTCCAATTCTAACGAACAGATGTCGTTACTAACTTTTGCTGAATCTTGGTATTACACGATTGATTAGAAGATGTCAAACAAAAAATCACATTTTTTTTGGTTGATTAATTTTTCGATGTTAAAAATCGGAAATAATAAAAATTCAATTCGTGTCGAACTTCAAAAGCAAAAACAATTAAATTTTTTTTGATTATTGTATAAAAGAAATCCCAAGTGTGATTTCACAAACAAAAAGAAAACATTTTTGCTGTTAAGTTAAAAGCTAAAAATATTAATTTCATAGTGAATTTCCTGTTTTGTAAAGAAAATTGTTATAACAAAATAGATTTTGCTTTGCAATATTATAAGCGAACCGAATGTGTTTATTTTTCTCTATAATAATAGACTCAATAGAAAGGATTTCTTTAAAAAAATTTGTATATATGAAAGAGGGAAATAATTTCAAATTCAAGCTATTCGAATGTACAACAAACATCAGCATTTAGTACATATCGACGCAATATATATAATTCATCAATTGGCTAAGTTTGACAAAATTAATCTTCACGACATCAGATTACTATTCAAAGAAAGGCTAATTTTAACACGGAAGGGACTGTGTAAAAGGGGTTAAGGATAACATATTTCAACTAACACGTACAGTGTCTAACGTGTAAATCTGAAGAAAGCAAACCAAAGCGACAGGAAATCGATCTGGGGCAGATTTATGAATACAACCAGAGGACTTCAATCAAGTTCACCAGAGATTAGGTTAGTTTTTTTTAAATTTCTATATTTGTTTTATATAAACGTTGTGAATTCATTTGTCCTAACAAAATGGTAGTTTAAAATACCCTTTGGTAAGAGACTCCCAAACTTGTATTCGTGTGGAATCAATACGTTTATTCATTGATTTTTCTTTTCTTTTTTTTATGAAATTGGTTAGTCGTATATTAAAAAGGTCCAAGCCATATAGCAGTGGCGAATTACAACAAGAATTGGCGCGAAACAAAAACCGAACCCTACTAACTATAACGGTTTTGATTTTTGTAATTGGTGTTTTTAAAACCTGTTTAGGGTGTAGTGAATCTAATAAAAAGTCGGTTTGGGCGTTGGCCGTCAACCGGGGTTTTTTGATATATATTTTAGAAATTGAAATTAATTTTTCATTTTTAGGAATAGATTTTCTTTTGTTTTGATAACCAGTTGCTGGTTTCTGGTTTTTGTGGGGAATTGTGTGTATGTATGGATGACTGAAACTTTTATTCAGTTTATAAAATTAAGTTTTTTCTATTTTTGACGAATTCGGTAAAATTTGATTATCAGAGGTTGAAGTTAGTTATAATCGAATTTTTTAATAACTTTTTGGCGAACTTATTTTATATAATATTTTTTTTGGGAATTTGTTTCAATTTTTTTTAAAGAATGCACAATGAGGAGATAAATGAGTGGGCAGATGAGGTAGTGCATGAAGTGGAGGAAATGAATGAGGAAGTGAATGAGACGAATGAGAGAAGAAAGGTAATGTTTATGGAAGTAATGGATGACATAGCGACTGAGCAGTACGATGAGATGATGGATGACCTGATAAATGAGATAGCGGATGAAGTGATGGATGCGCGAGAGAGATATCGGTTGAGGAGGCTAGAGAGGGATAGAAAAAGGTGGAGAGAGAAGAAGAGCAGGAGGAAGGTACAGAAGGCGGCGTGGTTGGAAGAGGAGGTGGAGTTCTCTTCAGTCATGCACGCTTATGCGGAGACATTGGCTGAGGAGAGCGCCATCTTCGAATCCAACCACAGGAAGGAGAACCCCCGACGGTGGTTGGGACCACAAGAGTCCCCTAGGAATTGTGTGCACCTTTAAAAAAATAATTTTTATTTGAAAAAAAAACCGATTTGGGTCCACATTTTTTTTTATGAATTTTTTTTTGGTGGTACTATGGTAGTTATAGGTATAAATTTTTTTTTGTATATAATTGTACATAGTGTAAATATATAGTTGTATTTCTGGTACATATTTTTTTTGTACATATTTTTTTGTACACCATTGTACATATTCTTTTACATATATTGTACAATTTTTGTAAATTTTTTTATTATTGATATCGAAAATTTTTTTTGTCGTTGTGTATATAGTAGGTTAATTGTTGTTAATAATACATATATGTACATATTTTTGTATATATTAGTAAATAAATCTTTTTTCTCAGCGGTAGGCCTAAAAAGCCATCCATGGGGCTTATCCCCTTAACATAATTATGTTCTTAGATCGCCTCTGTCCATTATGGACATGCGATCGAAGTTCATTAGTCTCTTCTCTTCGTTTCAGAAGGAGTTTTCTGGTGATAAGGGAATGACTACTGCTGTGTTTGTACTTAGGTACAAACCAGTAGTACCATTCCCTGCACAGAAGCTTCTTCAATGAAATGAAGAGGAGAACCAATCTATTTTTTATCAGGATCGAGGCTTCACCTCACTCAACTTCAACCATTTTTCCACTTTTACATTTAGTTTACAATAGACAGTTTTCATGGAATTTAGGATTTGAAGTCTGGTGTTCGGGAGCGTTCTTCGACTTTGGCATTAGTTTAATGATAATTTATTTTTAGGTAGAACAACCGCAGCTGGGTCAGTAGAAATGGGGCTAGGGTCTAATCGTGACAGTTGCGATTGTTTTTGTTAGGTTGGGGAGGAACTGGTCTGTAGAATCTGGTCGTTAGGGGCTTTTCTAGTCGCTTCTCACATGCATTGTTGGAGTGGGCTCGCGAGCGCGATAATTCAAATACTAAATAAAATGGTCATTGTAGCCATACTTACTTTTTAAATTGTCTCCAGACGAATCTTGATTTTGGGAATCTCTTATCTTATTAAATAAAAATAAAATAAATAAAACAAATTTTTCAAAAATTAAATAAATAAAAATTTTTTATTAAATAAAATAAATTTTCTTAAATTAAATAATTTTAGGTAATTAAATAAATTAATTTTTATTAAATAGACAATTACGTCAAGATTTAAATAAATATTCTTTATTTTTTTTTAAAAAATAAATCAATATTTGAGCTAAGACGGAGCACCCAATAATTAAGCAATTTTCTAAATATTTTTTATTTTTCAATTTTTTTAAAATAAATAAATATTTTATTTAGGGGTGCTATCGTCAATAACTAATTTTAGGTATATAAATAATTCAGGAATTTCAGCATATCTGAAATTAAATAAATAAATTATATTTTTATATACAATATTTTAGGAATTTTTGTGAAAGGTGAAGCAAAGATTGGGTACGACAGGAATCTTTTTGTTCTTTTACGAAATTTGGTTTTTGCAAAAAAATTTTTTGTGTTTTCGAATTGGGCGTTCGTTGTTTTTTTCGTTTTTGCGTTTTTCATTATTTTTACATTTACAGCGTACTAACTACATTTTTTTTGTTGGGAATTGGTTTTAGTATTGTTGTTGTTTGCGAGTTCATAATTTTACGGGTTTTACCATCAAAATGTCAAACCAACTAGACGTTGACCATCCGTTCTATGGTCTGGAACCCACCGAACTACAGGTCGAATGTCTGGTTCGGGGTGTGAACTTCGGGGGGGCCGATTGGGCAGAGGAACTGCGAAACCATGTAGATCATGGGTCAGTTCCAATAACAGTGTCTCATGCGAGAGATTTGATAGAGGAACCTCAAATGGTGGTGCAGGCAGCACAACTTATTTTAAATCAAGTTCGACGACTTCAGTCACCGATTGATCAGACCTTCTTAGATGGTTTGGCGAATCGAGTGTTACATTACACGGGTAGGATGAATAGGTTGGGTCCTCGCAATGACTTGCAAGAAGCCCGCACCTACGCTATCTCACAATTGTCACGCGCTTGGAATATAATAAAATCGTTGTCAACACGTCCAATTATGCAGAATAAACCAGGAGTATCATCTGCTCCATCTGCTTCACCTGCTTTTCAACCAGATGAGAGATCCACACCGATCCCAGTACGGCCAATATCGGAAACAATACATAGTCTGAATCGACCAAACCAGCAACAACAGAGACGGTCAGATCAATTACCACCGGCTTATTTCCAGCAATCGGGTTTGAGAGCTGAGGACTTTGTAATACCACAATTGGGTCCATCACTCCAATCTGAACACACACACAATAATCCAGCATTAGTACAACCGCAACCACAATTAAATTATCCATCAGTACCACAGGTACAACTACCACCAATATATCCACCAGTTCCACTAACAGCACCACCACCATACAACCAACCTCCTCAGGTATGGCGTGACGCGGCTCCAGCGTTAGCACCAGTGGAGTACCGAGGGGTTCGTGGGAACAATTTGAGTCGTTATGACTCAAATTGGGTTCCAACCTTCACAGGAGATGGTCACTCTCCTGATGTTCATGAGTTTGTTCACCGAGTTGAGGCGGCTGCCAGGAGGGACCGTGTGAATTGGGACGACCTTAGGTCTATCGTTCCACGGTATCTCAAGGGGGCTGCCGACAGATACTATTTGAACTTAACTCATGAATATGAGGTGGTGACTTACCCAGTGCTGAGGGAGGGACTCCTACAAACCTTCGGTACGCTCACTGATGATAAGGCGATCTTGCGAGTTCTTCTGAACCGTAAACAAAAGTCAAAGGAGAGCGTGTATGAGTACCTAGTTCGTTAAACCGTCGCTTAGCACGTCCATTTGCTGACCGAGAAATGCTAGAGATTGCTCCGGAGGGACTGAGTGTGGAGCTCAAAAACGCTACTCTAGCAGCAACAATACATTCAATAGATGAGCTTCGGACTTTATGTCAGAAGTTTGAACGTTTGTGGTCCACACCAGCAGAACATCAAACTTAAGAATTAGCGAGCTACAGCAGATGGATGATTATGAGGTGGATGTGGAACCAGAACAACATG
Organism: Diogma glabrata; assembly: GCA_963693315.1. NCBI lineage: Eukaryota > Metazoa > Arthropoda > Insecta > Diptera > Cylindrotomidae > Diogma > Diogma glabrata. The sequence goes on from OY856187.1 coordinate 181,459,128, forward strand.
GATATATTGAAGCGGTGGATTCAACACAGAGACGGATATTGCAGCGACCTGGCATAACATCTGACAACAGTCAACCTGGTCCATCAATATCCAGACAACCAATAGTATGTTTCAGATGTGGAGTAAACGGTCATCGAGCTCCTGAGTGCTCTAAGAATAGAATTAAATTATATTGCTGGAAATGTAATAAACCGGATGTAATTTATGCAAATTGTTCATATTGTCACCCGTCGTTAAACTACCGTCCGAGAGTACATGCTTCGGGGATGGTACCCTCGGTTCAACATCCAATGAGCCCGAAGAAATCGACGAGAGATGTAGGAACGCAGGACGATCTTCCACTACTCAAGAAACCCGAATAAAATCATCAAATACATTTAATTTCCCATCATTACATCGAACGTATTTTAGACGTCTTGAACGTAACATCAGATATTGGAGGATGAGGAAATTATTTCGTAAAGCATGTATTTCATCTATCCTTTCAGAAACAAAGGATCCTCGGCCACGATTGACAATTAGGATTTCGGACAAACATATTTCAGGACTATTGGATAGTGGAGCGTCAATCACAATACTTGGAAGAAATTCCTTGGAATTATTGGAATCATCAGGTACAACCTACCGTAAATACACTTCGTGTATTCGTACGGCGGATGGTACTGCAACTAAAATTTTGGGTTACATCGAAATTCCAATAACTGTGAATGGCTCCACTAAACCAATGCGGTTCCATATTGTCCCTGGATTACGAGAAGAGCTCTACCTGGGCATAGATTTCTGGGAGAAATTCGGTATTGTTCCTTCTTTTGTTAGTGAACTGACTCGTACAGAGCCAATAACTTTAAATATACATAACCTCACCACTGATCAGCAGCAAGAACTGGATATGATCAAGGATTCTTTCCCGTCATTTGAAGTGTCTGGACTCGGAAAGACTTCTTTGGTTGAACATGTCATCGATGTTGGTGATAGTGCACCTGTTAAACAGAGGCATTATCCCACATCGCCGGCTGTTCAACTAAAGGTTTATGCCGAACTCGACCGAATGCTTCAAATGGGCGTGATCGAAGAGTCAAACAGTTCTTGGTGCTCGCCAGTGGTTTTGGTACAAAAAGAATCTGGTAAAAACAGATTATGTATTGATAGCCGTCGTGTCAATTCACTAACTAAAAAGGACGCTTACCCACTTCCCTTGATTGATGGCTTACTAGGTCGTCTAAATAGCACAAAGTACATTTCAAGTATTGATCTCAAAGATGCTTTCTGGCAGATTCCTCTGGCAGAAGCATCTAGAGACAAGACAGCCTTCACAGTGCCTGGTCGTCCATTGTATCAATTCCGGGTTATGCCCTTTGGATTGTGCAATGCTCCCCAGACAATGTGTCGGCTAATGCACAAAGTGATACCACATCAATATCACGAAAATGTCTTTGTTTATTTAGATGATCTATTGGTAGTCTCTTCCACGTTCCAGGAACATATGGAATTGCTGTCCAAAGTCTCTTCATTGTTAAGAGCGGCTGGGTTAACAATAAACCTCAAGAAAAGTAAATTTGTTCTGAGAGAGGTGAAATACTTGGGATTTTTGGTTGGTGAAGATGGTCTTCGAACAGACCTTGACAAAGTAAGAGCTGTTGCTGAGTATCCAGCTCCGTCAACAGTGAAACAAATACGACGTCTTTTAGGAATGGCCGGTTGGTACCAACGTTTCATACCAAATTATGCAAGCGTGGTATCACCGATTACGGATTTATTAAAGAAAAGCTCTGGGAAATTGAAATGGACATTGGAAGCGCAAGCTGCTTTCGAAAATTTAAAACGATTGCTGACTACAGCACCGGTATTAATTAACCCTGATTATAATAAAGAGTTCTTTATTAGATGCGATGCGAGTCTGACAGGAGTAGGTAGTGTGTTGTATCAGGTTGATACTGACGGACAAGAGTGTCCGATAGCCTTCATGTCGAAGAAATTAAATAGAGCTCAAAGGAATTATTCAGTTTCTGAGCTTGAATGTCTTGCGGCAATTCTTAGTGTGAAGAAATTCAGGGGCTATGTTGAAGGTCACCGATTTACAATTGTGACTGATCACTCAAGTCTGAAGTGGCTTATGTCACAGAAAGACTTGAGTGGTCGTCTGGCTAGGTGGAGCCTAAAACTCCAACATATGGATTTTACCATTGTCCACCAAAAAGGTACCCAAAACATAGTCCCTGATGCTCTATCTCGTCTTTATGACGATACACACGAAGAATTGACTGAAGCATTAGTACATCACATTAATGAAATTAAAATCGACAATGAAGGTTATCGGCACAACGAATACACGGATATGATAGCTAAAGTTCAATCATCACCCAAGGACTTTCCATCAGTTAAAGTCGTGGATGATAAGCTATACATACGTATTGAGCCAAGACCTGATGCAATACCCAACGATGTTCCTGTGTGGAAGCTCTGGGTACCAAAACCGATGACTTCCAACATGATTCAGAAACATCATGATGTTAGTACTGTTGCTCATGGGGGTGTTAAAAAGACTTTAGAATTACTTCGACGTCTTTATTATTGGCCGGGCATGGCGTCACAGGTACACAACTATGTTGTGTCCTGCGATACATGTAAACAAACAAAAGCCACGAATCAGATATTGCGTCCTCCGATGCAATATCAATTCGAAACAGCACGTCCATGGCAGAGAGTCTATATAGATTTTTTGGGACCGTACCCTCGTTCTACACTTGGGAATACGGTGTTATTGATAGTTCTGGATCATGCTACGAAGTTTGTACTACTGAAACCACTTAGAAACGCAACTTCACCGAAGGTGAATGCTTTTCTAAGGAATGAAGTGTTTCTTACATATGGGGTACCAGAGTTTCTACACAGTGACAATGGCAAACAGTTCACTAGTAGGAACTTTCAAAGCCTTTTGTCAGATTTCGGCATTAAACACATTAGGACCGGTGTCTATAGTCCTCAAAGCAACGCGTCAGAGCGTGTCAATAGATCAGTCCTAGCAGCAATTCGAGCATTCATAAAAGGTCAACATACCAAGTGGGATTCACAAATTGGTGAAATCGCATATGCACTGCGGGCTGCAGTACATTCAGCTACCAAGTACTCACCGTACTATCTATTATTTGGTCAACATCCAATATCGGATGGAAATACTTACCAATTGTTGAGATCACTACACCAGCTTGGTGAAGATGCTGGTGAGGAATTAGAACGCTCTGATCATTTGACCTTCCTCAGGAACCGGGTTCAGGAAAATTTAAAAGCAGTTTTCAAGAAATCGCAACATCAGTATAACCTGCGATCTAAACTACGGACTTTTCAACCACAACAACGTGTGTTTGTACGGCAACATCATTTGAGTGACGCTACAAAAAAATTCTCGGCAAAATTGGCTCCAAAGTTCTTACCTGCGATGATTAAGACTAAGATTGGAAATGTACTCTACGAGTGCATAGATATGAGCGGTAAGAGTCTTGGAGTCCATCACGCGAAAGACATCAGGGAATGATGTCTTACGCTCGGTAGGGTACGTACGTACGGTACGTACGTTGTTCCTCTGGCTGGTTGTCGTGTCTGGGGTTCACATCTTCAGGGTCATATTTTGCTGGTTGTATCGAGGGTTCAATGGTGCTGACGTTAGATGGATGGATGATCGATTTCGGTACTCACTTATAGTTCCTAGGAACTTCATGAGTATTGGAATTGATCATCAACCCTGGCGTTGGTCACCATTGATAACTCGATCCCAGATACAGATTAGTTGTGGGAAGTAGTTCGGTGGTTTCTGACGTAGAGGGGGTGACGACGTTTTTGTGATTTCAAGAGTAAATATTCTGGTTTTTACCTTGAATTCATGGTGTAACGTCCGTTATATTCGCCTAAAATATAATAAAACCAATTCATCTTTTTTTTTCTAATGCAATAAAAATGTATTTCATTAGTTTCAGTTCATTTTTTTTACATTAATAATCATTTTAAAATTTTCTAATACTTAACGGCTAGTTAAATTTCGAACATATTGAAAAAAATAAACGAACGTTCCAATTCTAACGAACAGATGTCGTTACTAACTTTTGCTGAATCTTGGTATTACACGATTGATTAGAAGATGTCAAACAAAAAATCACATTTTTTTTGGTTGATTAATTTTTCGATGTTAAAAATCGGAAATAATAAAAATTCAATTCGTGTCGAACTTCAAAAGCAAAAGCAATTAAATTTTTTTTGATTATTGTATAAAAGAAATCCCAAGTGTGATTTCACAAACAAAAAGAAAACATTTGTGCTGTTAAGTTAAAAGCTAAAAATATTAATTTCATAGTGAATTTCCTGTTTTGTAAAGAAAATTGTTATAACAAAATAGATTTTGCTTTGCAATATTATAAGCGAACCGAATGTGTTTATTTTTCTCTATAATAATAGACTCAATAGAAAGGATTTCTTTAAAAAAATTTGTATATATGAAAGAGGGAAATAATTTCAAATTCAAGCTATTCGAATGTACAACAAACATCAGCATTTAGTACATATCGACGCAATATATATAATTCATCAATTGGCTAAGTTTGACAAAATTAATCTTCACGACATCAGATTACTATTCAAAGAAAGGCTAATTTTAACACGGAAGGGACTGTGTAAAAGGGGTTAAGGATAACATATTTCAACTAACACGTACAGTGTCTAACGTGTAAATCTGAAGAAAGCAAACCAAAGCGACAGGAAATCGATCTGGGGCAGATTTATGAATACAACCAGAGGACTTCAATCAAGTTCACCAGAGATTAGGTTAGTTTTTTTTTAAATTTCTATATTTGTTTTATATAAACGTTGTGAATTCATTTGTCCTAACAAAATGGTAGTTTAAAATACCCTTTGGTAAGAGACTCCCAAACTTGTATTCGTGTGGAATCAATACGTTTATTCATTGATTTTTCTTTTCTTTTTTTTATGAAATTGGTTAGTCGTATATTAAAAAGGTCCAAGCCATATAACAGTGGCGAATTACAACACAATGTTTTGGAAATTCAGTGTTCTTTCAAATGATGCCCCACTCGCTTGGGTCAAAAAAAGGTTTTTTTTACCCCCCTTACACCCATCCCCAAAACACACTGAAATATAATTATTTGAGAGTTCGCTATAATTTTCGTTCAAAATATAGCAAATTTCCTGTCTCTATGAATTTTTTCAATTTTTTCTGTCTATCAGTGTCGAAACGTAGGTGGGGGGGGGGAACGGTCTGGAATTTGCACATTTTTTAGAATAACTCAAAAACTGTGTACCGCAAAATTCTAAAAAAAATTGCAAAATGTCTGAAATTTGGTTCTCTTTCAAATGCGAAAGCCAAACGCGAAAACTCTTTGAAGGCACACAGTATTTTATTTTTGAAAGCCCTAATTTTGGGCGTTTAATGACAAGAGATCCCTAACACTTCAAAGAGTTTTTGCGTTTGGCTTGTACTTCTCTCGTTTCAGATTAACTTTCAAATAATGCATTGTACATTTAGGATTCGAAGAAAAATAAATTTATACTTTGTAAACTTAATTGTGTCGACCATCAGGACTATTTATTTAATAATCCTTTATCCTTTATTGACTTCAAATTTGATAATACAGTTGTGTACATTTAATAATTTACTGAGATCAGCTTTTAACAGTAAGCTTTACAGCAGATGAAATTAATTATTATGAGTATTGCGAAAAAAAAAATGAAAAAAGAATGTTTATATATACAAATGCAGTTCAGTCTGCTTAGTAACTAATAAAAAAAACTTATATTTACCTAACCTACTTAAATCTAAACTTAAAGCTACGTTGCAAAAATTAAGCGGTAGTAAAGCTAATTGCGTTTATCAATTCATTTTCAATATAATTTAATTTATTTATATATCTATCATTAGCTTCTCTAGCAACTACGTTGACAAGCTTTATATTTAATTCGTTGTGCAGTCTTAAAGTGCTATAACGTCTAGGGCGTTTATATATAGTTTTTAGAAATTTGTTTTGAATGATTTGAAATTTCTTTTTATGACACAAAGCAATATCCCACCAAATTGGCGCACCATAAAGTATGATATTAAGAATCACACACTTGTAAATTAGTGTCTTATTATGACTATTCAGTTTACTATTTCTGTTGAGTAGAGGATATAGACTTTTGAACAGTGCATTACATTTTTGTTGTATTTGAGTGACGTGTGTCTTAAATGTTAATGATTTATCCAAATAAATTCCTAAATATTTAGTTGAAGGTTTCCATTCCAAAGAAGAGTTTTGAATCAGAAAGAGTTGTTGTGGAAGTTTACGGGATGCTCTGCACCTAGTAAAATAAATAGCTTCACATTTTGATATGTTAATACTAAGTTTCCAGTTTTTAAAAAATTCGAGAATTTTAGTGAGGTACAATTGAAGCTTATTGATAATAGATACCGCCAGCTCATCTGACACAAATATTGCAGTGTCATCAGCAAATAATGATAATTTACATTCACTATCTCTTGGAATATCATTGATGAATAAACAAAAAAGCAAAGGACTCAATACAGCACCTTGAGGAACCCCAGCTGGAATGCTAAGTATAGAGGACATGGAATCAAAAATCTGGACAAAAAATGTTCTATCAGTTAAGAACGATTTTATGATTTTAATTAAAAATATTGGAAATCCATATATAAATAATTTATAGCAGACTGCGTCTTGCCAAACTTTATCAAAGGCTCGTTCAAGGTCTAATAATATCATTCCAGTAGATTTTAGCGAAGATCTATTAGATTTAATATGATTGACTACACGATGGATTTGATGAACTGTAGAGTGCCCGGATCTAAAACCAAATTGCTCGTTTATAATTATTTGATTATCAGCTATGAACTCTTCCATTCTTCTTTTGATAATCTGCTCAAAGAGTTTTCCCAATGTACAAAGAAGACTAATAGGTCTGTAGCTTGTAGCAAGAGTGGGGTCTTTGCCAGGCTTTAAAACAGGAGTAATTTTTGCTTTTTTCCATTGAATGGGGAAATAGCCTAGGTTCAAGCAGCACTCGAATATTATCTTAAGAAAATGGATTCCACTTTCAGGAAGATTTTTAAGTAAAATAAATGGAATATTATCTACACCTGGAGCTTTGAGCCTTGGAAGGAATTTCAAAATATCAGAAATTTCAGAAGGGTGAATTTCAGGAATTGTAGCATTGTTATCCAAATTATTGAAATTAGTGCAAAAGTCATTCACTTGTTCTTCAATTACAATATTGGAGTTTGGAATTTGATGAGCGTCAAGGAAGACATCAGCCAATACTTGTGCTTTTTCTGTATTTAAGAAAATTCGATTTCCAGTGTTGGGAGTAACTAATGGTGGAATGGACTTGCGATGGTTTTTAAAATGTTTAGTTGTTTTCCAGAAGTTTTTTGAACCATTATCCAAGCATTCAAGCTTCGTTTGCCATTTTTGATTATAAAGAATATTTATATGATATTTAATAATTCTATTTAGCAAGTTTATTGAGGTTTTAATGTGAGCAAGGCGACTTCTGAGGTAAGATCTTCTAAGCGAATTTCGGTGTCTGATAAAACTTAACACTTGATCAGATAATAACAATTTATCAGTTGGAAGAACAGGCACAAGCGGTACGGATAGCTCACGAGCTGAAGAAATAGATGCTGTCAAAAAATCGACTGCAGCGTTGACATCTGAAATAGTATGAATTGAACTTAAATTGAAATTTTCAATTTCAGATGATATATGATTCTGATAAATGCTCCAATTAGCATTTTTATAGTTAAAGTATTTACGATGGCAATGATCTACTTGATTATTAAATACTATTGAACAGAGGACTGGCAGATGATCGGAGCAGAGAGCTTGAATGGTGTTAACTTCGGATATCAACTGTGGGTTGTTTGTTAAAAATATATCAATAATACTAGGGACTCCAGCAGGACTATAGTGGGTAGGATCTTGGGGAGCGATAACAACACAATCAGAGTTAATAGAATAATCATATAAAGTTCGACCACCGCGGTTAGTTCTAGGACAAAACCAGTTAGGATGCTTACAATTTAAATCACCACCAATTAGGTAAGGAATATTACCACTACAAATTTTTATAAAATCATTTCTGAGATGCTCAGAATTCGAATATGAACAATATACAGAAAATATTTTAAGTTGATTATTATCACTACTTATTATATTAATACCCAGGGATTCTATACAATTTAATTTAAGGTCAGGAAGAAGCGAATGTTTAATGCAATCTTTTATAAGAATACCAACACCACCCCTGCGAAGATTTTCTCTATCATTACGATAAAAGCGAAAATTAGGAATCGAAAATGAAATAGAAGGCTTTAAATGCGTTTCACTAATAAGTAATATATCAATATCAAAATTATCTAAAAACTGAATTACCTCAAATTTTTTATTTTTTATACCGTACGCGTTCCACACACAAATTTTTAAAGAATTATGGATAACAGACATATTTAATAGCAATATTAGCCATAACATCAAATTGTTCTTCTTTGGAATGGCACCCCCGAAGTCCTGAAACAAGTTCTTTGAGAATTTGTAATAACTCATGTGGTGCAAACAAATCATTTGTGCTATCTGAATTAACATTAATTGAATTTTCATGATTGATTGCATTTGTTTGAACCACTGTACTGAACTGCATTTTTTTGTTAACAAAATTATTATTAAAATTATTATTAAAATTGTTATTGTTGTTTTGATGAGGTATTGAAGGAATAATAGGAAAATCCTGTTGTTGAAATGAAAACGTTGGTTGATTTGAAGGTCGACTCAACTTATTTTTTAGATTCAGATGATTTTTTATTTGAATGTATTTTTCTCTTTCTGGACAAATTATAGAGTTAGATGTATGATTTCCACTACAATTACAGCAAACATGTTTAGTAATATCGTTTTGTAAAGGACACTCCATATCATCAATATGTTCATCTCCACCACAGAAATTACATTTTGGCTTCATGTAGCATGCGTTCGCTCCATGACCATACATTTTACATTTATAACATTGGAGAGGACCTTTGCTGGTGGATCGACAAATTTCCCATCTGCACACTGTGTTATTAACAAATCTAATATTTTTTAATTGGTTAAGAGACATTGATCCCTTTTTGAAAGCAACAAAATAAAGGGCATCTTCACTGTTTCGACGATATTTTTTAGGAATAGTTTTCCAAACATTAACAGGACTCAGGCCACTATTCTCGAGGCTTTTCTTAACTTCACTTGTATCCATATCATGGAGCCCACATAGTACAAATTTAACAAAGCGGTTTTCCTCAAGTGTATATGAGAACATACCATTGTTATGTTCTTTTAATTTAGTAAAAATTTTGTTATAGTCTGATAGGCTATATGTTAGTATTTTTATACCAATTGACATGATTTGTATATTATATTTTGAAATATTTAGTTCCTTCATATTTTTATGAATCTCCGTTGAGGAAGATTTTGTAATTATTGGAGGAATCTTTTCTACAGGTTTTCTAGAACTTTCACCAGACGGAGAACAAGTTTGCGATGTTTTTGCATATTTTGATAAATTAACGTTAGGCGGTAAACCTGCATACCTGTTTACTGTTGGGATGTCACTCATTTTAATGCCTTGACTCATCTGTTTAATGCTGCTGAGCGAGCTCCTAGGGAGGCTACGCATCTGGCGACTTATAGTTCTTTTATTTGTGAGCATCCACACACAATAATCACAAAACAGACTATTTATTTATATATTTTTTATTTTTAAGTTTTAGTTCATAAAATGTACATACATTTTTGTAGCTTGGTATGTTTATTGAAAATTTTAGCTTGAATAGTTACATGAAATGCTTTTACTGTCGCAGTATCCAATTTGCTAATCAAAATGTATCATTTCTTTGGTTTGGTACTTTTATGTTGTGTATTAAACCCTGAAAACAAACTCCTGATTTGGTTCCTTTGACGTTCTTACCGCTGAAATGTGCGTGTGATAAGATATCATTGCTTTTTATTTGTTTTTTTACGTTGTGTACCTAATCTCTCTAAAAAACTGCTGTATTTACATTTTTGATGTTTTTTTCCGCTAAGATATCATTTCTTTTTGTTTGTTTTGTTTTCGTACATTGTGTATTAAACATCTTAAAAAACACTGCTGAATTTACATTTTTAATGTTTTTTCCGTTGATATCATTTCTTTTTGTTGGTCTATATAAAAAAATATAACATCAATATCCGATTTTTAATCCATTACTAATCCCTTTTCAATTATTATCCAATCCACATCCATTCCATATCTAATCCATATCCAATCCATATCCAATCCACATCCAATCCATATCCAATCCATATTCAATTCATATCCAATCCATATCCAATCCATATCCAATTCATATCCAATTCATACCCAATCAATATCCAATCCATATCTAATCCATATCCAATTCATATTCAATTCATATCCAATACATATCCATTCCATATTCAATCCATATCTAATCCATATTCAATCCATATCCAATCCATATTCAATACATCTCCAATCCATACTCAATTAATATCCAATCCATATCCAATTCATACCCAATCCATAGCCAATCCATATCCAATTCATATACAATCCCATATTCAACCCATATCAAATCAATATCCAATCTGTATTTAATAAATATCCAATCCATATCCATTTCATGTCCATGTCATATCCATACGAAGTCCAATCCATATCCTCATCCATATCCATATCTATATCTTTATCTATATCCATATCCACATCCATATTCATATCCATATCCATATTCATACCTATATCAATATCCATATCCATATCCACATCCATATTCATATCTAAATCCATATCCAGCCCAAGTTAACAAATCATCTTAAAATTAGGAACAATAACATATTTATGAAACTACCAGTGTAAACTACTGAAGAGTTTTTAAAAGCGATATTACATCTTTTTAATTAGTAGCCCGAATAATTGCTGTACCAGCAACAATCATATTTGCTCCAGCTTTAGCACACTCATTAATTGTTTCTGGTCCAACTCCTCCATCAACCTCTATATCTGATGTTGGGGTAATTTTAACGTGGCCATTCCACTTTTGGCATAATATCACTCATAAATTTTGACCCCCGAAACCGGGTTCAACGGTCATAATTAAAATCATATCAGCTAAGAGAATATACTCTTTCACAAGCTCAACCGGAGTGCATGGTTTTAAAGCTAAAACCTTCATTCCAGCGTCTTTAACTTTCCTTGAAACTTCTGCAACAATTGTTTGAACCGGTTCAACATGAAAAGTATATTGATCAACACCAGCATCGGCCATTGCTTCTATCCACTGATCTGGGTTCGATACCATCATATGAGTTTCACTCATAAATTTTTGACCACCAAAACCGGGTTCAACGGTCATAATTAAAATAACTAAAAAGAAAAAGTTAAATAAAATATAATTAACAAGTTACACAATTAGAAACTTATTTGATCAATTATTGTTATCTAATATCTAGTATGTGTGTTTCGGAGAGTAGATGTTGTACAGACCGTGATATTATAGATCTACTGATCTTATAAATAAACAAAACTTAAGCAAACGTTCTAACAAAGCTAAAGTTGGAATTCCAGTCACAGAATATAATTTTTAACAGATGGTAGCTTATTAGAGTTTGCTGATTCACTATTAATTTGAAGAAATATGTCGCACTTGTTACAAACTAGAAAATAAAACATAATTCCACACATACTTGATACTATATAACAATTATTAATCAAATAAGTTTAATAATTAATAATTATTAATCATTTAAGTTTAACTTAACTTTTTCTTTTCAGTTAACTGTAGTAATTTAAGATAATAATTATATTAAAAATAACAAAAGCAACCTTGATTTGGAAGAAATAATATTTATGAATGTTTTCAAAATACAAATTAGCTGTCAAAATTTTCAAATAGGAAAGTAGGTAAGGTAGTTTCGGAAAGTAGGAATGTATTTCGAAAAAAGGAAATCAATGCCATCTCTATTAAAAATTATGTAACTACGGCGAATTTTTAAGTGAAAATAAAATCGCATTCCATAAATATTAAATTATTTCTGTTTTTCGTTGTTTTTTCAGTTTTTTAGTTTTTAAAATATGTTACAATTTCAGATTTAAAGAATATTTATATGCTTTGAGCCATATAATGACTATAATATTATTACAATGGTGAAATAAAGGAATTCGAAATTGGATTTTTTCATGGTTAGCTGTAAGATAAGGGCTCGTCAAAATTTTAAATTGAGTTTTTTTTTTTTGAGTAAATTTTTTGTTGTATTAAAAAACTCGCCAATTTCTATCGAAATTTATGATTATATCGACATTGATCAAAAATGACACAAAAATGGTTACTTGAGGTTAAATCTTATTCATAGCTGTTTATGTTAACTAAAGAAAGATTAAGCCAGCTTTTTAATGGTTTAAATTGAGAATATTTTTTTCTATAAATCAGAGTCAAAATTTAGGGTGGTGGTGGTATACATATATACTTAAAAAAAAACTTTTTTAACAATAACTAAAAAACTGTGCATCGCAAAATTCTAAAAAATATTGCAATGTTTCTTAAATAAAGTGCACTTTCAAATGACAACCCACTTGCTTGGGTCAGAAAAAGTTTTTTTTTACCCCCCTTACACCCATCCCCTAAACACACAGAAATATAATTATTTGAGACTTTGCTATAATTGTCATTTAAAGTTTACCAAACTTCCTGTCTATATGCATTTTTCCAAATTTTTCTGTCTATCAGCGTCGAAACGTAGGGGGAGCACGGTTTGAAAGTTTTACTTTTTTGACAAAAACTCGAAAATTGTGCACAGCAAAATTCTAAAAAAAATGCGCTATTTCTTAAATTAGGTGCTCTTTCAAATGACATCCCACTCGCTTGGGTCAAAAAAAGATTTTTTTACCCCCCTTACACCATCCCTAAACACACAGAAATATAATTATTTGGGAGTTCGCTATAATTTTCGTTCAAAATATAGCAAACTCCTGTCTCTGTGAATTCTTTCAATTTTTCTCTCTATCAGTGTCGAAACGTAGGGGGGGGGGGCGGTCTCAAATTTGCACATTTTTTAGAATAACTCAAAAACTGCACCGCAAAATTCTAAAAAAATGTGCATTGTTTCTTAAAGTTGGTGCTCTTTCAAATGACACCCCACTCGCTTGGGGAAAAAAAGTTTTTTTCACCCCCTTCAGCGTTGGTTAAAACACTGTTTTTTTTTTTTTAAAAAACAAAAAAAACTGATATTTTTTGTTTAAAACGCGTTTTTTATTGTTTAAAACAGTTTTTTTTTTGTGTTTTTTTCGTTTTAAATATGTTTTATACTACGAATATTCGTTTTTTTTTTATTTTAAATGAAAATATGTAATTGAAGTAAATAAACTTTAAAGAAAACAAGTGTCCTAAATATTTTCAGGTCCTCTAAAGATTTTCATTTTAATAAAGGTTCTCTAAAGATTTTCAAGATTCCCATGATTCTCTAAATTATCTGAAGATAGTCTGTACGTCCAAATATTCTCAAGATTCTTTGAAAATTCTCAAAATTCAGAAGATTCTCAAGATTTTGTGGCGATTCCTAAGGATCACATTTAAAATTCTCAAGATTTCTTGAATATTCTCAGTAGCTACTCAAAAGGTTGTCCCAAGATGCCTAAGAGTAGTTTATCCCTCAATCTAATGTTATAGTTGTCTTAATTGGCTAACGCAAACCTCAGAAATTTGAATTTTGATAAGAACAGTATTTGCGAGTCCTGATGCACCTACCAAGCTCAACTTGAAAAGACTATAGAAAACAGGTAAAAAATTTGATTAAATAAAGAAATTGAGTTTCTGGCGATTGCAAATTACAGATTACGATATTGATATCATTCTTATAAGAATATTGGCTAGTAAAGTGTAATAATATTGAATATGCCTTTAACAAAAACTCTATTGAAAACAACAAGATTTTGAAGTTGAAAGCAATATAATTTTATTTAAATTTAAAAATATATATTTGAGATTGGATTTAAAATTTGATAAAGTTCCTCAGCCTATTTTATCAAGTTTATGTTAATTAAGTATCTGGTAAAAAATGTTAATATATCAACGACATTGAAATACGTAACCTAATTTTACAAATCTCGTACTGAATCTCTAAATTCCTTTTCAAAATTAGGATGTTCCTTTTGATCCACAGAAATAGCACATACCTCATTTTTATTTAGCAACTAAGCAAATTACACGTGCTCCTCCATCGATCTTCTGTCGGGAATCGAATAACAGATCTTCCAGCACTTTTGTACTAATAGTATGACTGGTAGAGATATCACTACCTAGTCAACAATAAATTTTATGTATGAAGTATTCCTTGATGGCACGGTATTGCTTGCTTTAAGAATCGAGCTTTCATATAACTCTATGTGTGGGGTTTAATAATTGAGGAAGACAGTGCGTCACATGGTCAAGGAATATACCACTAGCTGGATTATTGGCGACACCCTTTTAATTTTGTTACTGCAAATTTTTAAAATACATTTTCTTTATATCTCTTACTTTATTTTTATTTTCTGTATCCTATCATGCACTATTGGGTTATGTCATATTTTATATGTGATAGAATTTATAGTTTAGTTATTCCTTCTTTGAAAAATATTAAAAAACAAAAAACAAAGATTTGCGTTCATCAACACCCTAGAACGCATTTTATTAACAAAAAAACCTTATGAAAGCTTTTAAAAAAATTAAAAATTTTAATGACGTTTAAGGTGCTAAAAGGTGCCTTAAGGTGGTCAAATGTACTAAAAACGGTAAAACACGACAGTGTACAACAGTTCTATTGAATAGCAAATAAGCAGCATTGCAATATTAAAAAAAACAATTTTTGTTTAAAACATTGTTTTTTAAAAAAAAACAATTTGTTTTAAACACTGTTTAAACAGTGTTTAAAACAAAACAAACCAACCAACCAACCCCGTGTTTAAAACCAACCAACAAACCAAAACGTAGGGTGGGGGGGTGGTTAACGGTCTGAAATTTGCACATTTTTTAGAATAACTCAAAAACTGTGCACCGCAAAATTCTTAAAAAAATTGCAATGGTTCTTAAATTTGGTGCTCTTTCAAATGACACCCCACTCGCTTGGGTCAAAAAAGTTTTTTTTCACCCTTCCTCACCCCAATCCCTTAAAAGCACAAAAATATAATTATTTTAGACTTCGCTATAATTTTCGTTCAGAGTTTATCAAACTTCCTATCTCTGTGAAAATTTTCAAATTTTTCTGTTAATTAAGCTCGAAGTGCAAGGGACCAACTTTTTGTGTCCCTTTTTTGACAATAATTCAAAAACTATGCATCGCAAAATTCCAAAAAAAAATGGCAATATTTCTAAAATCAAGTGCTCTTTCAAATGACACCCCACTTGACCTGGTTCTAAATGATATTTTTACCCCTTATCATTCCCACCCCTTTAATAAATTTAGTTATGGGTGTCTGCCACTTTTAAATATTTTTCATTAAAAACCTACTCATTTTTTTTCATTCCAAATATATTTCAAGATTTTCGATGAAATAGGGTCGGAGTGAATCAGGGCAATAAAACATAGAGAAAACGTCATTTTTCAGAATTATACAAAAAATGGTGGGGTATAAAATTCCAAAATACATTTTTAATGAATGCTGAAATGAAGCCCTTTCATATGATACCCTACTCATCTCGATAAAAAAATGTATGTTCTCAAAGGCTTTACATCGTACCTCTGTAAAACAAACGAACACAACTTTATTTACTTTGTAAAATTCCCGCCATCTTGTGTGGATAGGTTAGTTTTATAAGCTACTCAAATTTTAGGTTCATCGGATTAATGGTTCACGAGATAATCGAAATAATGTGAAAAACACGTCGTACTCTCACCAAAAAACGGAACCATAAAAATGCCTAGGGACTTAAATTCCTTCGGGTTCAAGACCAACATAGCTCTAATATAAATATCGTATCATATAGAGAAACAAGCACGAATATGAGTTAGGCAAAAGTTCTGTAATGAGTAAAAGATATAAGATTCCTAGTCGATCAATATCTCCTTTATATTTCAATTTGCCAGATTTCAATATAATAACGGAAGGAGTTGCAAAGTCTCAAAGACAATACACTTCAAAAATAAACAGTAACTCCTCTCAATTTTTGTTATACATGAGTTATGCGTGTAAACATCTCCTCACATCTTGAAGGAAACGAAATCGATCCGCACGTTATAAAAGTGTGCTTTCTGTTCTTAATGACCAGTAGTTATATGTTCGGATCACAATACAGATAGATTTCTGTAAAGCAGACGTTTCACTTTTGGTGCATTTTAGTACACAGTGGCAAATCCTTTTATCAGAAAATGTGCCTCAGTACACCAGTGTAACTTGTTCAAACTTTTTTTATATCCTCGTTAATCTCAACAATTGATTTCAACCAAATATCTCTCACTAGTTCGAATAAATCGTAAAGTATTGACAGATGGTCAAATCATAAAAAAAAAATTATTTCTAATATTCCTAAACACAATTTATCAATTTCTTTAAATCTAGAAATTATTCTACATTCAATTTAACGAAAAAATTCCTATTTATTTTAAACGAAATAATCAAGAAAAATGATGTCAGCTTATTTTCTTGACAGATCTTAATAAGTAGATTACTATTATTTAAAAAAAAAACAAAAAATTATAACAACGCATTCCAAAACCTATTAAACCAATAAAATTTCATCTCATCGTTTAAAAGAATATCATAATAATAAGCGAAATAAATACATATATAAATATAAAATAAACAAATAAAAACAACGCAAAATATAAACAACAAACATTGTTTTATTAATTTTCAAGAATCTTTTAAAAATTAAACATATGGCAGACAGATTACAAAAGATAATATAAGATCATATCAGAACACAAATAATAGTATATTATTTAATTAGGAGCTAAAGTGCTATTTTTTGTGTTGAGTCTTTAGTTTGGCGGCCGACAATTATAGACGAAATTATAGATGAAAACTACTTTACTGCCGCCGTAAAAATATGAAAGTTACTTTACATTCGCCGTAAAAAAAAAAGACTTCAACCTTCTCTCTAGCGGCAGTATAGTTAAACTTTACAGCCATTTGCCGAAAAAAATATATCTTATGTTTTTTTTTTTGAAAATCTGAACTTAACTTATCAATCCATAATGCTCATTGTTCCATAACTTGTCTCAAATAATTAAATATTGTGTTCGAATGTTAATAGTATTATGTTTATACGTGGGCTGTCCTTATATCACGTTTCTCATAAACGTAAGTAATTAGAGTGAAAGTAATTAAACATAATTAAACATAAAAAAAATTGAATTAGTTTTTATACACAATGCTTTTTACACATAATATTTATGTTGTTCATTGTTTAACACAACTCTAAAAAAATGCATAAAATACAAATAAAAACCATTTAAGAAATATAAAAATTACTTAAATTACAATAATTATAAATGAAATAAAAACATTGTGTGATATAATTATGTAATTGCGTGCATTCCGTTTCGCGTTTTTTAAATTGTTTTTCTTTTGATTCGCTAGATTTAATGTACAATATATATTTGTTATGTTTAATAGAACATTAACAGTTATAACCGTCAAATCAACTACTATAATTATTTTTATTATATAATTTAAATAAAAATTCAATTTTTATTTATTTTATTTTATTAATAATTTTTACTGCATAGCAAATAAACAATAACATAAAAAGTATAAATGTATGTAGTCTAAAATTAGACGTACATACTCATAACATTTCTATGTAATTTCAAGAAATTTCTTTGAACTGTTTTCAAAATTCCTTCAAAAGAAAATTTTATTTTTTTCAAACGTGACTTGTCGAATTCTTCAGTTTTCTTTTTAACAACAAAAAAAAAATTAAATTAATTTTATAGAATTTTGTTTGTAAGTTGAACACGTAATAAATACTTATATAGAAAATTAAATGGAATATAAAATTAGATAAGTTTTGTTTAAATTTAGAAAATTTGTGATAATGATGCTGAGTTGGATATGAATTATGATAAATTGGTATGAAGTTTATAACGCTTAGGTAATTGATTATCGGTTACTGTAATTTCATCAATTAAGTTGATTTAGTTGAAAAATATTGATGCGTTTTCATAATTACCTCATTATTTAGATATAATCTTATTTAACTTTTCTATATAACTTGATTAATTCCGTTTTAAAACTAAACTTACTCAACCTCCCTCCTGTGGCTTAGGCATACATATTTAAATTATGATTTGTTAGAATTTTAATTGAAGAAAAATAGAAGTAAAAAAGAAAAGATAAACTGTCTTTGACAAATACATAAAAGAAAGATTTTGGCTCCCTGTGGCTAATTATAATTTTTTTTTTGGTTTATTCAATAATTTATTCAAAATAACGATCAAAATTTATATTAAACGATAATAATAGTTTGATCAATTAATTTAATATTACAATGATGCCACTATATAGAGTAAGTAGATGATGATAGTTGAAGTGGTGTAGTTTTTTCGTATTAATATCAAAACACGTGCGTGAACTAAATCTCAAACACTTCAGTCTATACATTAATGATAATAAAAATTGACAGTTAAACAAAATCGTGACTAAAATTGAAAAGTTTTATTTATCATCTTACCTTTACCTGTATCTGGGCCACCTACAACTTTATATGTTTGTTGATTTTTATTTTATCTAAATTCATATATCAGTAATATATATAAAATGACATAGCCTAAAATGAAATATTTTTTTTTATTTTTGTAAACACATAAATTGTACGATTAGGTAAGAAATATGAACGAAAAAGCTAAATATGGAAGATAATATCAATTGGATCATCGAATATTTTAAGTTTTGGCAAATAAATTAATTAGTTTTATGAATGGGTAGCATGATATATAAAAGTAAAAATTACGAGTTGTGTGATTGGAATTATGTACATATGTGTGTGGATTATTCGCGGGTTTTAATTTTATTTTTCAATAATTTTGAAAATAAAATAGGAAGTTTAAAGGTGTCGAAACTGATCAAATGTGAATCGTTTATTCCAGGAGCAGTAAAATTGGTACATTCGATGTTCACCTTCAAACTTTTGTTGAGTTGAGCTGTAAACTCTGTATTCGAAAGTGAGCTTGACTTTGATATTTGCCTGAAAATGATTTGACGATGTTATAACAGACTCGATGTAAGTTTACCACGCGTTCTACTTTGTATTCGCCAGTATCTAGATTACCGAGAGACAGATGCTTGTTTGTTTTTAAAGCTTTGTTGTTTCGTTTTGGCGTTGTTGATACATAATCGGTCGCTTAAAATTTTTTTCAAGTTGTGAGAGATCATCCTTGATATTGCTTGGTCTACATCCGAGAAACGCAATATCATCTGCATAACCAAAAACTTGACTAGGTAGATTGACATCAAAGATGCAGATTTGTTTCGCAAATGTCACCTTTTCTTATCGCGTTCCCAAGCGCCAAATTAAATTCTTTGGATGCAAGTGCATTTCCTTGTCAAAAACCCGATATTATTTCAAAAGGTAAGAAACTAGCTTTTCGATTACTTTTCCTACAAGTTTCTCTGGGATACCAATAACCAAAGAATTTGTGCGCGGACTAAAGGTTGTGGCTGATGAAACTACCATGTGTTTGCTTCAAATCAACATAGCCCGATGCCTGATACTGATGTTGTTCTCCCAACTTATTTTTTAAATAAGTTGTTAGAAAATAAAACATTTTTAATAAATTTAATAATTGATTAAAGAATAGTTTTGTTGATGTAAGTTGCAAATTTATTTAAGTTGCATATACATAGTTATACAAGTTTTAAACGTTTAATATGAATTTAAGTTCTAAAAATATGGAGGGGCTGAAATCTCACAGCTCTGAGATATCAAGACTTCGATCTGGGTTAAGGATTTGTATATAGTTTTCGGCCAAATACTTTTATGAGGACATGGTTTTTAGTTTTGGGCAGCGATGTATATCAAGCATAACTCTTTGTTAAAGTACAAGTATTTTTTATCTCTGTTTAAAAAGTTATTACAAAACTAACACGAAACATCAATAAGTTGCCGGAAAATTATAATCAAAATTCCAAAAATATTGTTAAATAAAATCAAACTTTTTCAAAATTCCAAAAATATTCCAAAAATTAGAATAAAATCAAATATTTAAATATTTTCTAAATTCCAATAATATTTCAAAAATTCTTAAAAATTCAAACTTTTTCCAAAATTCTAAAAGTATTTCAAAAATTATTACAAAATCAAAAATTTTTTTCAAAATTCCAAAAATTATAATAAAATCAAAAATTTAAAATTTTTCAAAGTTCTAAAACTATTCCAAAAATTCTTACAAAATCAAAAATTAAAACTTTTGCCGAAATTCTAAAAATATTGCAAAAATTATTACAAAATCAAAAATACAAACTTTTTCAAAATTCCAAAAATATTTAAAAAACTATAACAAATTCAAAAATTTCCATGTCCAATTTCATTTTAAATTACATTTACGTCATAAAAACAGCTACATTTTTTTCCCCAAAAAATTGGCTAAAAAATTAAATGAAATCATTTTTTGACACACTTGACATTATTTTTTGACAAACTTATAATGCCATAATTCTCTATAATAATAATAAAATATCATGTCATACGAACTATTAATTTTATTTTTTTCTAAGAAAATAGGGTAAAAAATAAATAAAAACCTTTCTTTTGACACACTTGACAACATTTTTTGACAAACTTATAATGCCTAATTCTCAATAATCATAATAAAATTTCATTTCAAACAAACAATGTTATTTTTTTTCCAAAAATTAGGTAAAAAACTAAATAAAAATCTTTTGACACACTTGACAACATTTTTTTGACAAACTTATAATGCCATAATTCTCAATAATAATAATAAAACTTCATTTCAAACAAACAATAAATTTTATTTTTTTTCCAAAAAATTGGGTAAAAAAATAAATAAAAATCTTTCTTTTGACACACTTGTCAACATTTTTTTGACAAACTTATAATGCAATAATCTAGATTTTGGTCTCACATACTAATCCCGACCATCAATATTTCTCCAAATTCAATGTTCCTACTCGTAATCACTTAAAATGAACGTTTTTTAAGCAAAAAATATGCAAATTTCCTTGTTTTGACACACTTACACATTTATTGCAAATATCTCGTATCCTATGGGCTTTATGCTTTTTGTATGCATCATAAATATTGTAGAGGATTAAATTCTCTACAACTTTTGTTTAAACATTTTTTTATATATTGAACCATTTTCGAGATAAAGGGCAGAGCGCGCATTTTCAACCTAGACTAATTTGCGAAGTATCTTATAATATTGGGCTCATTATTTTTCGTAGAAATGTTATCCGAAAAATGCTTCTAAAAGTATATACTAATACGGCATCCGGGCAAGATCGTATTCCTCCAGCCATTCTTAAAACATATGCTTAGGAGTTAGCGCCGATCCTCACTAAAATCTTTTATTTGTCATATAAAAAAGGAATTTTCCCCGAAGTATAGAAAATTGCTAGCGTTGAACCTATTCCAAAGAAAGATAATAAAGCTGATCCTTCAAATTGCAGACCCATATCAGTTTTGTCCATTGTTGCTAAAATTCTTGCAAAATATGTTAATTTTATAATATTATGAGCTTCTTGGAATCTTAAAAAATTCTGAAGGTAAGGGAACAGCAACAGGAGATCTACTGACGTTTGTAACGCTTGTCTGGAACAAGTCGCTTGATAGCCATGGCGAGACTTTTGGCGTTTCTCTTGATATTTCCAAGGCATTTGACACGGTATGACATAAAAATCTTATATATGCAAATTGATGGTTTAGAAGAGCAACTTATTTCCTGGGTACAAAGCTTTATTATGGGTCGAAAATTTCAGAGTAATATTGACGTCTGATCGGATGTATTTTCTACTAATGCTGGAGTTCCTCAGAGTTCCGCTCTTTCCCCAACTCTTTTTCTTATCTATATTAATAATTTGTTGGAGTCAACAATTCATCCAATCCATAGTTTTGCTGATGATAGCACGCTCCATGCATATCATGAAATACCAATTCTTCGTTCACCGACTGCACTTAATTACACTAGATCAAATTTGATAGAGTCTTTAAACATTGATCTGAAAACAAATTTGGATTGGGGTGTTTCTAATAGTGTTGAATTGAACACGAGTATAACACAAGATTGTAATTTTACTAGGTTATCAACACCCAATCCATTTCCATTACAGTTTGATTCAATTGATGTGGTAGAAAAGGAATCTATTAGACTTTTAGGTGTTGAAATTGAAAATAATTTGAAGTGAAATTCACATATATTTAATCTAGCTAAAAATGCTATTCAAAAATTGGGTTTCTTGGGTCGATGTCGTAAATTTTTTTATAGCGAACAGCTTCTTCTAGTATAAAAGTTATACGTACCTGCATGGAGCATTTTTCTCACATTTGGGATAAAGCATACATAAGTAGCTTAAAATGTCTTGATTTTGTACAGCGGATAGCTATTAAGTTGATCGGAAATTCAAATCCTATACAAACGAACTTGACTCCCTACAACATAGACGAAATGTCGCTGATAAGTCAATTTTTTACAAGTACATTATGGATGAACGGACATCCGCGGAAATTAAATCGATTTTAACTGAATCTGCAAACCACGCGCCCAACACTAGAGCAACCATAGCAGCTCATTCTTTTACGGTTTAAATAACAAGGTGTAGAACTGTCGCTTCCCAACGTGATTTTGTCAAAAAATTTAAAACCCAACGTTAATAAATTTCTTAAAGAAACGTGATTTATATTCTCCGTAGTTAACATGGTATCTTCGGGTATTCAGAGACGAAAATTAACACTAAACATTCCTAACTTTGAATAAAAAAAACAGAGAGTGTGCTTAAGACCGCACGGCAGAAGTGAAAACTTCATTGGCAATCGCAATCAATTGATATCGTATTAGTAGTATTTGGATCGTATTAGGAGAATAAATGAGAAACAAGGCAGAACGATAAACCGCTAACTACACACACTAACCTCACAATGTAAACCAAATAATTGTCAAAATAGCACTCATATGCCAATAGCAGGGACTAAAGTACGCGTGGTTGTCAAACCTATAGATCAACAAGTTTAAATTTTACAAATCTTTCTGCGGAAAGCTAAGCAAATTCATTAATGCGCATTGTTGCCGTTTGCAAATCACTATCGGCTAAGTGCCACCATTTTTAATTATTTTATTTATCAT
Source organism: Diogma glabrata (assembly GCA_963693315.1). Classification (NCBI taxonomy): domain Eukaryota; kingdom Metazoa; phylum Arthropoda; class Insecta; order Diptera; family Cylindrotomidae; genus Diogma; species Diogma glabrata. The sequence goes on from OY856187.1 coordinate 181,482,497, forward strand.
GATTGCCATCCATGTTTAATCATACATAAGCTATGCTTCTTTGTATAGAATTTATGCGATTTCCGTCTCGTAATTGTGAGCTTTAAATCGATATAATCGATTTTATCAAGTATCAAGTTACAAGTATTAAGTCTTCACTTAATTTTAGAAACATGTATTACATACAATTCCAAATCGACAACATATTTAGTGAAGATGATAAAATTCCAATACATATAATATTGATATACAAATGTAATTGTTTCAGCCTTCAGGTTATACTATCTTTCTTACGTTATTTTTAATTTCATAAAAAAATTATGTTCAAAAAAACATTGATCAAAGCAAACTACCGTTTAAAACGATAGTTAAATAAAAAGCAAAAATTAAGCGTACACAACGACTTCATAAATTTTCATGGTGATTAATGTATTAATGCATAAAGGAAAAAGAACGATACATACTTTCAATTTTATATATATTCAATATTTATTTAGCATGATGACTCGAATGCAAATTGCAAAAGACAGTAGCAATATAACTTTAAAAAACTGCGTTATAGATCAATTTTTTAAAATTCGTATAAAAAAATGTTTATTAATTTTATGAACTCATAAATAAAAAAAAAATAATTTTAATTGTATTTAATAAAAATTTAGAAAAAAACAATAAAAAATATGTACCATACCAGGAGTTGAACTCAGTACCTACAGCACATCAGTCGAGCACAACGCAATTTGAAACGTTAAGAAATAATAGATAGATTTTAATTTAAACCTTAATAAAGTCTTTCATTTCAGAGCGTCACGGATCAGCCTAACTTACTACCTAAAGAAAAATCTGTGTGTGGTGCGCCTAAAGAAGTTTTCACTTCAAAAAGTATACTATTATGAAAAATGCAGGAGTATCGACTCGATACAAAACTAAAAATCGACTTCGAAGTTAAAACTTAACTAAAATTTAAACCGATGTGGTTTTACATAAAGACTTGGTCTTTTTTAAAAAGGGTTTCTCTTAGGCTTGGTTTTCTTTTTCAATTAAATAACAAAAATTATCCCATATATTGAAAATCTGCCGTAAAAAACAGACCGAGAAAAATTATTTAATGTGTTGTTAATAAAGTGTTGTTGTGACTTGTGATATATACCTTAATTATTACACAAAAATGATCGTAGATTACCATAAAACAAAATCGTTTTTCTTAGAGATTTTGGTTTGCATAATAAAGTGTAGTTGAAATACTACCTGCACGCATAAATGATAAAGCACCCAACTATAGATGCTAGATAGATAAGCCGATACTAATGATCGGTACAAAAATTTGTTGGGCCAACCAGACATAACATAGATAAAAGTTGAACAACTCCTTGGATCATTAGACCTTGTATTCGCAATGCTAAAATTTACATCACCTACACCAATTAAAGCCAACCTTCGTTCCCAATTTTCATTTGGAGTTATACTTATAACCACTTTTTTTTTTTAATAAAATGTGCTATATAGTAGGAATTACAATATGTGTCACAACAACACATAAAAACCTTTTAAGACAAAGGTCCCACAACAACATACGTTCAAAGGTGTTGATGGACGTAAATTTTTCTTTTTTTTTGTGTTTTTTATATTTTTTGTAAAAGTATGTTTTTTTTTGTGGCGTTTATGCTCCATGTAGGAGCGTTGCCAAGCTAATCAGCTTCGAATATTCACCACGGTCACTCGCAACAGCGGCATGATTACCATGGCTGCCGATTTTTTAAGGGCCCCTCATTACGTCCGTCTCCCATTGTAGTCGTGATCGAACATTTTTTTAACGTACATTTTTTTAATCATGCCAGACTGTGAATCGGCTCGTATAACATGCCCAAACCAAGCAATTCTATTGGAACGGATACAACCTATTATATCAGGACCCTCGATTCGTCATTTGGATTCGTCGAAGAACCTCGATTCCACGTTTGTGAGCCATACATCACCATCGGTCTTATTAACGTCTTGTATAACTTGAGTTTGGTGTTGGTTGATACATATGCGGTGATCCAAAAAGAGGTTCAATTGAGTAGAAAGTTCGATTACCTGCAACGATTCGAGCTTTTATATCTGTAAGTTTGCTGTTGTTTGAGTTTGAAACATTGGTCCCAAATATTGAAAAGATTCAACTCCCTGAATTCGTTGATCGCCGCACATCAAATCTTTCTTCTCAGCCTCTCTTGAAACATTCATATGTTTGGTTTTATCGTAGTTAATTTGCAGACCAATTTTTCTATGACCACTATCAAGCGACTTGAAAGTCTCACTCATAACAGCTTCACCTCAGCCGAGGATGCAACATCATTAGCGTACGCGATCAACTGTACTGAATTTATTGAAAAAATATTGTTGTTAGTTGGTAGTTTATTTTGACGGCACACATATTCCAAGGCTAGATTAAAGAGTATAGGATTTTCGTAGACGTCGCTCGTTCGAGAGCGTTGTAGGCCTGCCTGAAATCAATGAAGAGTATGTTGAACTCTCGACACTTTTCCTAAATCATCCTCTCGAGAATAGGGTTAATTTGTTAATGGATTTCGCCAAGTAATGGCCAATATGACGGCACAACGTCAGGTGGTAACATGCATCTGATTGGTTAATTCTTTCGTGATCTAAGCCGAGTGCCCCGTCTTGTCTCCCCTTCCCCTATAAGCCGAGTGCCCGTCTTGCCTCCCCTTCCCCTATATAAGTCGATACGAATATTGCTCAGCTCTACTCGTGATCGACTTGAAAAACGGCGTCATGGTTGGTAATCGCTGGTATATCAAAAATACATTGACAAATTTGTTGGTTGCAAATAGGTCTAGAGGAAAATTGTCTAGAGGAAAAACAACGTTAATGTTTTAAGCAGAATGGACAAATTTGAAAACAAGACAATTAAACTTAATTTAACCATTCGACAGTTAATCAGCATAGTTTCATTTCTATCATAAAGTGTTTTCTCTATAAACCCACGAAACACGGATCACCACTGTTTCACCCTATAAATAAATAAATAAACATCCGGTGATTTAATTACAAAAACCTCGCCATTCAATTTCAAACTCATCGAATAAAATTTTACAGGCAATTAATATTTATATAAACGAAAATTTAATATAAACAATATTACTTTTTGTCATAGGCGACCAACGACCAAAAGAATTCCTACGCATCGTATCCATAAATATATTTTGGATTCTCAAGTAACAATCATATTATGTTATGAACTTTCTCTCATCTCGGTCAACCGGAATATTTAAAAATCGATTAATTGATCTTATAAACACAATAATAAAAAAAATTGTTTATCCCAAAAAACAATAAAAATGTTTAATGTGATTGCTATTATTGTTATTTTGTGCAAATGTGTGTGTATTTTTTAATGCATATTTTATGAATGCATTGTGGTCCAATGATCCTCCCACACATATTGATGGTATTATTATTGTAATCTGTAAATTGTGTGTCTATCTGTCTATAGTTTCTTTACAAAATGTTGATTGAACTTTTTTTTCGTCATTGTTAAATTATAATATATTGGAAATTTTAATTCAAATTTTGCTGTTAGTAAAGAACACTGGTATATTTATGATAATGATGCAATACATAAGTATCGTTCAGTATTGATTTCTAGTATTTGTATTTCATTATTCAGTGGTGTAGGTTTTAGACAGGGATTTTTTTATATTTTAAAATTATTTTTTTTATTATAATTAATAAATAGTTTTTGTGTGAATTACCCATATTTGTAATTACAAATTTAACTGATAATAATTATTATTTATTGATAATTGGAATGGATCTGTTTCGTAATCTAATCAATAACAAATAAAGGTATGAAATTCTAAAACTTATCATTTTATTATTTGTAATAACTAATAACATAGCCAGTTCTAGTTGTTGAAAAATACGCAATTGCATTGGTCTGGATTTCTTAATTTAACTTCAAAGAAATTAATGTAATTAAAAATTAACAACTAAGCACACGTTTTTTTTTTGAAAATATCTTGCGAGACATAGAAACACGTGTTTTGGTTTTTGTTACGGTTATGACTTGTGTTGTTTTGTTTCATTATTATAAAATTGCTTGTTTCAACAAATTTTTTAGTTTTTTTTCTAATTATAAAACTCAACAACAAAAATAAAACATTTTAGAATTATTTTATACATAATCAATTAAAATGATCGTAATATTACGTGAATAGAATTGAAATTACTGTAGAAATTGATTTAAGGTGATGTAAGTAGTGAAATGTTGAAGGTCTTATTGTGCTAATAAGTATTAACCTTTGTGATTCTAATGGTTTCGATAGCGTAAGTGTAGTTTTAGATTTTATATCATTTAATTAAAAAAGCCAAAATTAAGAACTTTCAAGATCTTCATGGTCCAAACATATATTGTTCGCCATAAGTAGGGTTACCAACACGCAATTTTTACTCCAAAGACTTTGGGTTTGAGGTACGTCTTCGGAGCTTCGGAACTAGGACTGTTTCTCCGGATTCTTTAGGACATTTTTAATAACATGGCGTAATCGATGTAATCATTGTTGTTCGTCGAGAAAATAAAATGTATTTATTAAAAATTGGTTTCGGAGATGTGTACAATTATTCCTCGATAAGCGTTTGTTTGTATCGACAGGTGTGCAAGCATTTCTCGACGTTTTAGGTCATCACTAGTCTAAATAAGCAAACGAATATATCCGTCTGGCTACTGGCTGTTTTATTAAAATGTTCAAGAGAAGACTAAAAACAAATTAGCTATTTCAGTCTTCATCAAACACTTAATCTAGTATAAATAAGCTGGCAAATACTCTACCATCTGGAAAAGAAAAATAATTTTTTTGGGATTCTTAGACCTTCGGGAACATTCATCAGCACTAACTTTTGAAATTATTTTATTTTAGACAAAAATGACGCCGCGCCAGATATAATATTTTTGAAAAAAAAAAATACACAGAACATCAAATGAACAAACAAAAAATACAGTTAACATAAACATTTAATCTCCCGTTGCTAACGGCTTCCGAGCTTATTTGAAAAGAGTTTACTATGAGTGCACTATTTTTTTTTTTTTTTTTTTTTAATAAAATGTGTTGTGTAATAGGGTTTAGAATATGTGTCACAACAACACATAAACACCTTTTAAGACCTAGGTCTAGACCTGGGTCCCACAACAACTGGCGTTCTGAGGTGTAGATTAACGCTTTTTTTAAACATCTGCGGGTTGAAGCCACCTGAGACTAAGTGTTCCGGCAAACTATTCCATTTGTACGCAGTTCGGACAAAGAAGTCTCTCTGCGATCTGCCAGTATGACAGCGCGGGATCTTTACCGTTTCACTGGTTGCGGCAGCCGATTGCCGAGTGGAACGGGGGTAAGAATAAGTTTGAGGCATGATGCCGCTGATTTCATCTGAGCACTGCTGATGACGATATTTGTAAAAAAAAAAAAAAAAAAAAAAAAAAAAAAAAAAAAAAATTTTTCGAGGTAATGTAGAAGTTAGTGCTAACGAAGGTTCCTGAATAATGAAATCTTCTGATCCTGAATAATGAAATCCTGATATTTAATGAAATCTTCGGGTTTGCATAAAATTTATTTGGGATTGCATAAAATTTATTCGGGTTTATGTTTTTTTTTTATTAATTAGTTAGACATGTTTAGCTTACTAAATATGAAATATTCATAACGCAGACTCTTTGAATATCCGAAAAAACCATGTCAAGGAGATCAGGAAAATGGAAGCGATGAGGATATAGGGATAACTATACTAATTGTTTTAAATAGTTGGTAACCCTGCATAAGCTAGTGAAAATCAGTGAGGTTCAATATTAGTATTGATTAAGTAAAGTACATTGATTGTGTGTTGAGTGGCGTAGTGGTTAGCATGCTGTACTTTCGCTGATCACCCATATAAAACTAATCGATTAAAATTAAGTCGTCAAGTGAAACTCGACCATAAAAATTGAGTGAATTTAATACAGGTGAGGGCATCTTGTTGGCAACCTACGTTCCTATATGGAACATACCTCACAAAAAAGTTTTGATTATGTACTTAATCAAAGGTATTAGTTGATTACTTGTTTGTTTGTTTTAACAACCGTCCATTGTTATAAGTTATGCTTCCGCTAGCTGATACCTCTTCGTTGGTGAACCTCGGTTACTGAATTTGTATCAGGTTTAGTTATGAAGGTAAAGTTTTGAAACCATTAAGTGTGAAATTTACACTTATGCTGTTTAAAATTTATCGTTAAAGCGCCAGGAAGGAAGAAACAGTTTTGGGAAACAATGCAAACAGAAATTGTATTTAGATAAACTTATCAGGACCAACTGACTTTAATGGTTTAGATTATTCAATTGCCCAGGAAGTATTTGACTCTGTCACAATCCTTCGAGCATTTAAATTGACGAAGGCCTTACACTTTTCGAAGTACCAGGAGTTTAGTCAGATATTGGTTAAATTAGGGAACCATTAATAGCTGGATATTTTCCAGACTAGAAGTAATCTAACTATCATCCGATTTTACCAGATTGCCTGGATTATTGGGTTGGTTGCAAGGATTTGCAAGTTGAATTGGTATTCTCAATGTTTTTACAAAAAAGTCTCTAGGATTTTCTCTTGGTTATTTGATATTATTTTCTGTAGCCTCTTTGTATGTAGCCATTTTCATAAAGAGCCCAGTCAGTTCGAGAGCCCAGACTTATTTCGCAGTGGAATCAGTTCTAGGCTCCATCACGAAGGTTTCTGCTTGCCACAAGATTTCTTTAGTGGACAAGCAGTGTTATGAAACTTATTAAATATAGCCGTTAGATTCCCTACCAATCTGTTGAGTTCAATTTCAGATAACATCCCCAAATAACATGTTGCCTGTTGACGGCACTGCAAATGACCAATCGCTTGTCTATTTTTTGGACTTCCGTTATCACAGGAGTCAGAAGTTTTGAGGAAAGTGGCCCATGGAAATCATACGCCATATACGAGGCGACCAGCCAAAGTGAGTTTTTGTTGATATCCACGCTTATGGTGACCATGTTGTTGACACTATAGGTAGGTATTGAGAAAATATTCAAGCGATGTTTAGCTAAAATGTAAGCTCTTACCTTACCATTGTTCTTTACGTAAAGCAGTTTATGGTTGGGAATTCTGATCTCTGACCCTAATGGCTTACTTTACTTACTCCATCTATGTAAGATGTTTTAAAAAATATCATATGACTTTAAAAATTTTAAACAACGAACGATACTACTGATAGCCTCCATGCAATAAGGGTAGTAATTTATTAATTGATATTTAAAACCTTATTGAACTACTGTTCGATTTATCGCTTCTTCTGCTTTATCTGCTGATCCACAAATTATATAGGCATCAATTAAATAAAGTAAATGTCCATTATTATTTTTATTACAAACGAATTTTTTACACTCAGCCGAGGCCATAAAGAATATTTCAACTGACAAGCGATCTGGTATTTCTTGAAATAGCGTTGTGTTGTTTTTAATATGTGTTAGCATGGCTTATTATTTTTTTCAAAATGTTTGCATATATTTGTATAACATTGTGCATAAGTAAAAAATTACCGCTCTTTTCTTTTTGCATATAGACTTCAAAATGATATATGTAGCATAGGCGAAGCGTCTTTGGATGCTAGGGAAGCACTGCTTCTCTTTGAAACAGGCCGCTCTTTTTCAAATTAACGATTGCTTTTTAATAAAGATTTTATCAACCATCATTTAATAACTTTTCCATACCTTAGTATTTATTTAAAATAAATCTTCAAACTTTCTGTAAAATTATACAAATATTTCCATATAAATATGTATTTATCATTATTATTATTTAATTATATTAATTCCTAATAAAAAAAACTTCAACGCAAACAAAATATTTATTTATTTCGTCCAAATAATATACAAGAAGCTGTCCAACTTGCAGCTTACGGAGTTATATTTGTACGCAAAAAAAAAGAAGAAACACAAATAGGAAAAGAAAAAACGAAAAAAATCAAACAAAAACCATAGCAGTAGATGCTGTGTTGCTTATAGCATATCATATACTTCATATACTATAATAGTAGTACTATGGTAAATCTGTTTTGTTTTAGCTTATATGTATTATGTACTGGTTTAATTGTTTTAGCTAAGTTTTACTACTTTACATTAAAGTATGTATTGATTTTTAATAAGAACTTGGATTTATTGTTTGAATTACAAATGTTTGAATAAATAATTATGGTGCATTATTAATTAAAAATTATTGCAGAACAGTTTCCAAAACAGTTTTGTTTTAAAATATCAACATATTTTTCAATAAGAAAATATAAGACCCACTGATTTCCAAATTATGTAGGTATTTGTCTCCTTTTGAACCATTTTCGTGGTTCTATTTCTCGATTGTTTGTTAGGATAGGAGCAATCAACAAATACAATAATTTTTTCCCTTGGTGAATTTCAATAATATAAAACCATAGTCCATACTTTGATATATTGAGCAAAGAAATTTTTTCATGTATCTGATGAGATGAGCTGCTTTGTAACAACCATATTTAGGTTCCAATATTAGTACATATAAATAAATACAATTTTAAAATGGATTGAATTTTGCGTTTCAAACCAGAGGATCAAGTTTATTTATTTTCCTTGCCGTTTTGTGCATTGATAATTTCATTGCAAACGACTGCTTCGGATATTAAATAAAAACTGTTCCTTTAGAACAAAATAACTTAAAAGCTTTGAGTAGATCACAAATGGAACGCATAAACTTTAAAAATATTTCAAATATAAATACACAATTTTATTCTTATTTTAAAATAATTATTTTGAGCTTATGATTGATCTGACTAGCCCATTAATATTTTGATCTGACTAGTCCATTTTATTATAAAAAATACAAAAACATGTTTGTAGCCGCTGATCTAAATAAATTAGTAAAATGAAATGCTTTTCAATTACACAACTTGCTCGAGGGAGAGTAGATTAAAGTGAAACAAGTCTGATCTTCAATGGTAAGCGTCTTTAGTTAAAAGTAATAGAAAAATATGCAAAAAATATATTTTTCTACAATAGCAAATGAATTCTATTTTCATGCAGATTTAATCCTCTTTGAAAATCGTTTTTTCCTCTAGTGTATAAAATCATATTCGCTAGATAACAAATTGTAGTTGCTATGGTATCTTCATCAAATAGTTTTTAAGACAAAGTAACCATGAAAAATAGAATATGAATTTTAAATGGTATGTCGTCGATTTCAAATTAAATAATTTATAATAAATATCATTCACGAAAAAGCAGCGTTTCCATATCTTGTAGCAAAATGTACTATGTTTCTTCAAATAGGCTATTTTTGAGTTTTAATAGTAGTTATTGTGGAATATTATTTAGAACGCAGCATCCCATTCTTAAAAACTCGCGCTTCGCGTATGATATGTAGTCATATTTGTATGACATGTAACCATGTGTTTCGGTGTTTGGAGTTTTATATTTTCCATTCCTATAGATACCGATAGATAGATAGAACCATTCCTATAGATACAAATATTATCCTGTCAAGTAAATTGATAGTGTGCTTTATTTACATCAATGTCATTACTAGGGATATTTGCCGATTACTGTCAAATGTAGAAATGCGGAATGTTGTAACTTAACTTTTGAATAAATGACGTTGTGTTTCCCAAACGAACTAATAGTTGGTGATTTTAAAATAGTTATAGAAACGTTAATTAATTTGTTAAATTAAACAACACTAATAATAGAATTTCCATAAATAAGACTGCACTTTTCCAGCTTCTATTGTTTGAATTAAAAAATTCTAACCAATTTTATTACACTTACAGTAAGAAATATTGTTGGCTTACCTAGTTTTTTCTCCCCGGTGGATCCAGTACCTGATTTGGGCATCGATTTCAAGAAAGTAAGATTAGATTACACATAACCATTATTGCACTTCGTTCTGGATTTGATTCTTTACAAATATCTTGCCAATGTCTTTCAATGCAACACTAGTGAGTTATTCAAGAACACATAATAGCATTATTCTCAACACACGGTGATTCATAGGACCATGCCAACCATTTATTGTTATTGTAAATGGCGTAGTATTAACTCTTTTCGCGAAATGTTTAAAGTTTATCGATAGTGGATAGAGGAAAGAGAACCCTTCAAAAAGCTCGTAAACCAGTAAACACCAAGGAACACAGCTGATGCAATATGAAAATATTGTTCATAATTCCACAAACTATATATTGTTGCGCATTCATTGTTTCTTCAATGCGCCTACATCTTATTTGCCTTGGCAATAATTACAATTCACCTCTGCTCTATTAAAAAATGGTTCATCAATTTTGAAATGTCAAATCTTTAACGAATTAAGTTTTGCTCGATAAAACCTCGTTGGATCACTGTGTCTGTCAACTAACACCTAGTTCAGATGGATTCTTACACAAACTGTCGAATTACGTCTATCTGTACTTTTTTAATGTAAGATTGAACACATTACATTCAGTTCATACGATGAAGAGTATCTAACTCATTTTTGATTTGATTCAAAGTCGTCGAACATACAACGAGATACCTAAACTGATCGGTTGTCATGGCATTTTTTTTAATTGGAGGGCCTTAGAACTTACAGTTCAAGTAGCACTGCGACCTGAAAGTCTATTGTGCTTACCCTGATTGTGTTATTAGTCAGTCGTCGTCTGTGCCGTTACTGGTTGTATTCTGTCATTTAAGTTGAGACTTTTAATAAAATTAATTAGCTCAATTGGAGTGACGTTTTGTGGTAATGGAAGTGTTAGTCTTCTACGACCAAGTTGGTTGTATCTTTGCCAAGAGAGTTCAGGACAGCTGCAGATGACGTGTTCCATCGCTTTCGCGTCCGATTAGCAGAATCTACACCTATCGGAAACAACAATGCCCATTTTGTTAAGATGGTGGTTTAAAGGACCATGTCCAGTAACGCACCACGTTAAAATTCTTAGAGACTCTCTGCTTAAGTCGATTGTTTTTAAGGGTGAAACAGGAAGATTACCTAGAAACTTCTTGGAGTGTACTAGTCCCTCTCTGCTTCTCCATAATTTAGAATTTTGTTCCTGTTCCCATGTTTGGATTGTGCTTTTGAGCGAACTCCTGGCCATTCCGAAACATGGTTCCGGTCCAACAAACTTTTTATTGGCACCTTGCTAAAGCGTCAGCGATAGCATTTCCTTGTATTCCTGTGGCTAGGTGCCCACACAAGTGTCCGGCTAGATTGCCCGGCTTAAACCTTTCTGTGAGCTGCAGTCTATGAACGCTCAACACCGCTACAGATTTAACATGTAGGTGCAATGGAGAAAGCTTTAGAAGAATCTCCATTGCTGACGTTGGCGTGGTTTTGAAAGCACCTGTGGCACTAAGACACACAAGCCTTTGTATTTTTGTAAACATATTTTGAGCAGTTATTTGGCGCGTTTTAGGCCACCAAACTAAAGCTGCATATGTTAGAATTGGTTTTATAATACTTTGGTGCAACCAAAGTATCATTTTTGGGCTAAGACCCCATGTTTTCCCAAACAGGTTTCTGCATATGAAGAAAACTTTGTTTGCCTTATCAGAGATATATTTCAGGTGTGGGTTCCAAGTTAGTTTGCTATCCAGGATCACACCTAAATATCTAACCTCTTTTGATGTTTGTATTGGATCGCTGTTTAGAACAGGAGAAACGAAATTGAAAATTCTCCTGTTTGTGAAAACGACAATGCTTGTTTTTTGGGGATTGATCGACAGTCCCAATGTGTTGCACAACTTTGATACAAGATTAAGAGCTGTCTGGGTTCGACCAGCGACAATGGAGTCATGTTTCCCTCTAACCATGACTGCCAAGTCGTCGGCATAGCCTAAAGTGTTGAAGGCGGAATCATTTAGCTTAGTGAGGAGATCATCAGCCACCATTAGCCAAAGCAGCGGAAAGAGCACGCCCCCTTGCGGGCAGCCTCTAGATGAAGTAACAGTCACTGAATAATCACCTAGTGTAGCCGTAGTCTTCCGACACTGTAGCATCTTGATAATCCACACAATGATAAGCGGGTTTATATTTTTCTTTGTGGCCATTTCAATGATTGCATTGAAGTGGACATTGTCAAAGGCTCCTTGTATGTCCATAAATGTACACACAAGTGCCTCCTTATAGTTTAGGGTGCTCTCAATTTCTTTCACTATTTTGTGTAATGCCGTTTCAGTAGATTTCCCAGTCTGATAGGCGTGCTGGCTAGAGTTGAGAGGGTTTTGTTTGAGACATACATGACGGATGTGATAGTCCAACATCTTTTCCCTTGTTTTTAATAGAAAAGATGTAAGACTTATGGGTCTGTATGATTTGGCTTCATTTGGTTTTTTTCCTGGCTTAGGTATAAAAACAACTTTAGTTTCTCGCCATGTCTGAGGAATGTAAGCAAGGCGAAAGCTTGCTTTGAACAAACGAATGAGATATGGAAGAATGATTGTTAGACCCTTTTGCAGAAATACCGGAAAAATTCCATCACCTCCTGGAGATTTATACGGACCGAAGGATTCTATAGCCCATCTCGTTTTATTGGGGGTGAAAATTGTATTGGCTAAATGATCTGCAGTACTTTTAGTTGCAGGATCTAGAAGATGTACGTCTTCCTTGGCATTATCTTCCGTTCTTCATTCTATTGAGCCCGGAAAGTGGGTTTAAAGTAAAGTATCTAGTGTCTCAATGCAGAGGGTTTGTGTAATCAGACGACATCAATTTTTGGAGTCGAGCTGCAGCAGGCAGATTATTATCTATCTATTGCTATTATCTATCTATTATCTATCGTATTGCTCTTTCCAGCTATTTCTTTTTGATTGTCTGAGTTCTTTATTATAATTGGTTAGAGCTACTCGGTACTCTATCCAATTATTTGTTGTTTTTGCTCTGTTAAAAAGCTTGCGGACTTTATTCCTTTTGCTCTCCAAGTTACCAGGTACATCACTGCATCTTTGGGATTGAGTTATTGGAGTATTAAGGTTGTATGCTTTAGTGATAATTTCTTGTAAATTATTTGCTGCAGAGTCAAGCTCAAATGTTGAGTTGATACTGCCGCAACTATTTACATTATCATGAAGATATGTTGTGTAAAGTTCCCAGTTGGTTTTTCTCGGGTTTCTGGATGCTCTTTGGATAGTGTTTTATGTTGAAACATGTATAAGCATGATCAGACATAGAAGCTTCCTTCAAAACATGCCAGTTCTTAATATGGTTAGTAGCGTTTATGTTAGTTAAAGTAAGGTCAAGGACCTCACCTCTGATTGCGTTTCTAAAGGTAGGCTCACTACCTTTGTTTGCAATAAACATATTGTTTGTATACAAAAATTGAAGCAGACGCTCGCCTTTTGTGTTAATGTTGCTACTTCCCCATACGGTGTGATGGGACGCTTTTTTTTTTTTTTAATAAAATGTGTTGTGTAGTAGGAATTACAATATGTGTCACAATAACACACAAAAACCTTTTAAGACTAAGGTCCCACAACAACATACGTTCAAAGGTATTGATGGACGTAATTCTTTCTTTTTTTGTTTTTTTTTTTATATTTTTTGTTAAAGAATGGATAACTGAACAAAAAATTCTATCACTGACAAAACATGACATAGGCCAATATTTTCTAATAGAATAGAGAAAATAAAAGTAAATTAAATTTTTACAAAAATTTGTTGAAACAAAACAAAACTGTAGTCGCCAATAATCCAGCCGGGGTTATGAGGTTATAGTGGTTATTGTTGCAATACTTGATGAGTTTCTCTACCACTTCTGGTGGTGTCTCGTCCTTATCCCCGGGAAGTATGCAGAAGCTAAAATGAATTAACAAAATCCACCTTGAGGAAACTGAATTTCTATCTGGACCGTTGTAAGATCTCTACAGATAAATTCATTCAATGGAAATATTTTCAGATGTTTGTTGAAAAGAATCGCGGTTCGCGGTCTTTCCACATCTGAGAAATAGATCAGTTTTGTATTTTTGTTTGACGATAGACCTTTTATTCTTTTACTGTCTGCCCACGGCTCCTGTATGAACGCAAGATCGTGAGCATCCTGTTCAATTAACCGGTTCAAATTAACTGAGGCCATTTCTGATCTGTGCAGATTAATCTGAACGCAACTTAATTTAGGTGCTAGAGATTTTTGTCTATATCGTACAGGTGTTCTGTCTGACTTAGAGTAAGCTGATGAATCAGACATTACCCTAGAGTCAGACATAGTGTGTGTACTATCCGAATTAGGATAAGCTAATAAATCAGGTATGATCCTAGAGTCAGACATGGTGCACAGTTTTGTTGTTAGTTTATGTGATGCATTTGGAGAAGCATCGCTCTCATATAAAACTTTATTGTTTTCCATACAATATTTATGGCGAAAATAGGGAGGTATACTGGTCAACCACAACAGAGCCCTGTGCTGTGGTAAGGCTATTGAAACTGGAGGACGCCTGGTATCCAGAGTTCCGTACTAGTAATCAAGCACCATCTTGACCACGCTAAGCTTTCAGCGTGTCTACCTTAGCTTTGGGTTTTGGACTTGATCTTGGCTTCGATTCTCACCGAGGACCTAACGGCATGGATGACCCTACCGTTGTAGCTCCTATGATCACTGAGTCTACTGAGCCCTCCTATCACTGCGTCAAAGTGCCAAGTCCATTAGATTGGGTTGTCATGGCATACTTTTTGCGACTGACTATGAAGAATATTCGAAACTATTTAGCTCGCCAACACTTCTTCATAGAGAATAAAACCACAGAAAAAGTTAATAAAATAATAGTCATCATAAATCATCATAGTCATCTCTGGAAGCTAATAATAATAAAAATTTAACTACTCAATTCGTTTGAAGAGGAATTGAACTGAAAAAAATACTACTAACAAAACAGTTACTATTTTCTAATCGCCACCCTTGTCATTTACAAACATACAAATTACAACTTTTAAATTCAAAACTGTTTTCTTATTTCTCATCTCAAAACCGTGACTCATCCATTCTAAATTCTATGTACATATCTGTATATGTCTACACAATTTATACAGTCTACACTTACTGATTCTTTCCACCCATTTCTTAAGCATTATATAGTTGCTCCATAATTTTTTCTATTTTCCATCTCTTTTCATTTCACGATATTCAATTGATGTACAAGAACAAAAAACTGAATTTGTATTTTAAGTTTTGTTTTTAAAAATAAAATTCTGTATTTCTATAATACATTACATTGCTTTGGTTTGGTTTGCATTCGAAATTCGAATATATATAATAAAAAAAAGAGAATCGAATAGAATAGGGAGAAGTGAATACAAAGAACACGAGTTTTTTAATCGTTCGAATGAGTTGAAAAGGGAAGGCAATAAAAAATAACAAAATAATGATTTCTGTTTTTCTTTTCATATGAAATTGATTGGATTATATTTTGTTTTTGTTAGTACATTTTGTTTAATACCAAAATTGCAAAAAGTGAGGTATTTTTATTTCTGGTTTTTCACTTTCATTTGTAAATTCGGGATTGCTGATCTGCTAAACTGGTCTATGACACACGAATATAATATCAAATGGCATATACCGACACAGATAAAGTTCAACATCCCTAATTCCAATCAGCAAACCAGACCTACGAATACCCAACAGTGGCAAAGGTTACTAATAAAAAAAGCTTGAACATGCCTGCTAGCAACGCTGGGTAATGCGGTAAAATATCAACCATGCCGACCAACAAATTTAGCGCTTGAGAGTACAGGCAAACTTGCAAAAGATCTTCTTGCTGGTCAGAATAAAATGTCAAATTTCGACAAGCAATACCTGCCAAAGTCGGCTATCAAATTGACCAACAAAGTTAACACATTCGAACTAGCAAGGCGGTTACAAGCGTAACAATTGTAGCGTACATGCGTAACAGTTGTTACAGCTGTTTCTTGCCGATCAGTAAAACTCGTACCATCAGGTCGGAAAATCTGAAACATATGTACTAGAACAGGTCCCATACGCCTACCAGTCGAGGCGACACCAGTCAACCTTCAAAAATAGTACATGTCAACTGTCAAAACTGTAGCTAACCGGCAACGCCACCACATGCCGATAATTAGAGTTGGTACTCGCAGTTCAGACTTTCTAAGCATTATCTTAAAAAAAACAACCCGCACAACTTAAATTGAATCTCACTTCGTTTTGTCGAAACAGATGGTAAACAAACAAAATAAAGCAAACCGTAAGCAAATAGAGAGGGAACAAAATACAATGCGGGCAATAAATTTGGTTCAGATTGACAAAAAAGCGTGGTTGCTTTTCTTATTATTTTCTTTATTGTGTTTTTGTTTCTTTTTGCGTTTCAACGATATGTGTATGTTTTTTATGTAGTAATATAATTTTTGTTTGAGATTTGAGAATTGAGTATATTATTTTAGTTTGAAAATATATTTTGGAGGTGGTGCTTGTGTTTGATTACAATTTTTTTTTTGTTATTTTAAGTTTATTAGTAGTTTTGATAGATAAAAACAAAATGTGTAATTTTAATATGATTTAAAAATTGTGTTAATGTATGATATTCCAAATATACTATTTTTTTTAAAAAAGTGAATCATGGTTTTAATTCTTATTCAAACAAAAAAAAAATAGGAATTTGTTGTGAAAAAAAATTAATAAATTATAAAAAAGAAAAGAAATAAATTATGAAAAATTGCTGTACGGATTACGAATCATCTTCAGTTTACATAAACAAATTGGTAAATAGAAACTAATATTTTATGTTCGGGGTCACCAATTTTCGATAAACAATTATAAATATACGAGTATATAACAGGATGTTTTTCGGTTTGGTTTTTTAATCAATGATAATTGTAACCACTCGTGTAGTCTGATTTGTTTTATCGGAACTACTATAAAATAATTTTTATTGACTAAAACAAAGAAGCTCAAGTATGTAGTCGTTGATAACCATTTCCTTTGAATACTTATTCAATTTTTAAAGTTGTTTCGTATAAGCAGATTTTTTTTTGTTTTAAAGTGAATATATGTATAAGAATGTATATAGTTTTTGTTTGTTTTATTTTGTGACAAAAAAACTTCTGCAAAAAATTTGTTGAAATAAGAATTCCAGTAACAGTTATGTTTCGTTTGATTAATTAAAAAATTTATTGGATGTTGTGCGAAAATGTGAGAATAGACCACCCTAATGTATTTACTTCATTTATCATGACAATCTCTTAGATACAATAACAATTAATTCTATTTTTAAAATTTTAAAATAAATAATTTCAGGCTTTATGCTACATAAAGATTGAAAGAAAAACACGAATAATTATTTTGCTTTCTTATAAATGTTTTCTTTAAATGCATATTTCAACAGAAATTTTACATTAAGTAAATATCATTAGGCGAGGAAATAAAGCACAAAAATAGGCCAAACCTAAGCAAATTGGCAGAGTAAGATGGATCGAGATGCGGTTTTTTGCATTCGATTCGGGAAGCCGTCAGGAAAGTTTGTGAACATAGCCACTTTTCGGCAAAAAACCTCTGGAGTACCTAGGGACCAGGGCGGGTTATATACACCTCATCTCTTTGAACTTTCCATAAATTCAGCTCGAAATTGATCGACGCTCGTTACTCGGGGGTTTTGGGGTCGCTGGACACGAATATGACGTCGGCGATGACCCCGGAGTACCTAGAGCCCAGGGCGGGTATGTCTAACTCATCTCCTGGAACTTTACATTAATTCAGCTAGAAATTGATCGAAGCTCGTTACTGGGGGGTTTTGGGGCCACTGAACACGAATATGATGTCTGAAATAACCTTCGGAGTACCTAGGGGCCAAGGCGGGTTATATACACCTCATCTCCTGGAACTTTCCATAAATACAGCTTGAAATTGATCGAAGTTCGTTACTCGGTCGTTTTTGGGGTCGCTGAACACGAATTTATGTCAGCGATAACCCTCGGAGTACCTATGGCCCAATACAGCTCGAAATTGATCGAAGCTGGTTACTCGGGGGTTTTTGGGGTCGCTGGATACGAATATGACGTCGGCGATGACCCTCGGAGTACCTAGGGCCCAGGGCGGGTATGTCTAACTCATCTCCTAGAACTTTGCATTAGTTCAACACGAAATTGATCGAAGCTCGTTACTCGGGAGCTTTTGGGGTCGCTTAACACGAATATGATGTCGGCAATGACCTCCGGAGTACCTAGGGCCCAGGGAAGGTATGTCTAACTCATCTCCTGGAAGTTTCCATAAATACAGCTCGAACTTGATCGAAGCTCGTTACTGGGGGGGGTTTGGGGCCGCTGAACACGAATATGATGTCGGCGATGACCCTTGGAGTACCTAGGGGCCAGGGCTGATTATATACACCTCATTTCCTGGAACTTTCCATAAATACAGCTCGAAATTGATCGAAGCTTGTTAATCGGCGGTTTTTGGGGTCACTGAACACGAATACCATATCGGCGATGACCCTCGGAGTACTTAGGTCCCAGAGCGGGTATATTTAACTCATATCCTGAAAATTTCCAAAATTAAAACTCGATTATTTTATTTAATCGATTATTTTATTTTTTATTATATTATTTTATTTTATTAATGGAAAGTTCCAGGTGATGAGTTAGACATTCTCACCCTGGACCCTAGGTACTCCAAGGGTCATCGCCGAAATCTAATTCGTGTTCAGCGCGACTCCAAAAACCACCGAGTAACGAGCTTCGATCAATTTCGAGCTGTATTTATGGAAAGTTCCAGGAGATGAGGTGTATATAATCCGCCCTGGGCTCTAGGTACTTCGAGGGTCATCGCCGACGTCATATTCTTGTTCAGCGACCCCAAAAACCCCCGAGTAACCAGCTTCGATCAATTTTGAGCTGAATTAATGGTAAGTTCCAGAAGATGAGTTAGATATACCCACCTTGGGCCATAGGTACTCCGAGGGTTATCGCTGACATCAAATTCGTGTACAGCGACCCCAAAAACGACCGAGTAACGAACTTCGATCAATTTCGAGCTGTATTTATGGAAAGTTCCAGGAGATGAGGTGTATATAACCGGCCTTGGCCCCTAGGTACTCCGAAGGTTATTTCAGACATCATATTCGTGTTCAGTGGCCCCAAAACCCCCCAGTAACGAGCTTCGATCAATTTCTAGCTGAATTAATGTAAAGTTCCAGGAGAAGAGTTAGACATACCCGCCCTGAGCCCTAGGTACTCCGAGGGTCATCGCCGACCTCATATTCGTGTTCAGCGACCCCAAAAACCCCCGAGTAACGAACTTCGATCAATTTGGAGCTGAATTTATGGAAAGTTCAAGGAGATGAGATGTATATAATTCGCATTGGCCCCTAGGTACTCCAGAGGTTTTTTGCCGAAAAGTGGCTATGTTCACAAACTTTCCTGACGGCTTCCTGAATCAAATGCAAAAAACCGCATCTCGATCCATCTTACTCTGCCAATTTGCTTAGGTTTAGTGCTTTATTTCCTCGTCTATTATACGAGGTTATAGATTTAAGAATACATACATTCATACATACCATTTGTTTTCTAATATATTATAATCAAACCTATTTTCCTATCTCAACATATATTAAATTAATTTATGTAAATCAACATAAGAAAACCTACAAAACTTACATCTTAAAAAAATTCGGTTTTATCTCAGACGAATGACAAAACCTAGATTAAAACTCGTCATACAAATGTTAATCTGGGAATTAAAATCCATTTCAATCGATTTATGTTTTCCAATTTTCAATTTTATTTCAGTCTAGAGTTTATCTACTATCTGCTGGATTTACATTAGCATTTGGATCTATGTTTGCTAAAACTTATCGTGTGCATCGAATATTTACACATAGTGGTGGTGGAGTTTGTAAAGATAAAATGCTACAGGATACGCAACTAATATCATTAGTTTGTGCATTGTTGTTATTGGATGGGCTGGTTGTAACATTATGGGTGGTCACAGATCCAATGGAACGCTATTTAAATAATTTATCGTTGGAGATTAGTTCAGTTGATAGAAGTGTTGTTTACCAGCCGCAGGTAATAAAACTTTAATCAATGTGTCAGACTATATAATTATAAAATTTAAATTTTATTTGTTTAGGTTGAAGTATGTCGATCACAGCATACAGAAGTTTGGTTGGGAGTGTTGTATGCGTATAAAGGTTTACTATTAGTTGTTGGTGTATATATGGCATGGGAAACAAGACACGTGAAAATATCTGCATTAAATGATTCTCAATATATCGGTGTTTCCGTATACAGCGTTGTTATCACAAGTGCTATTGTCGTCGTGCTTGCTAATTTAATATCAGAACGAGTTACTTTAGCATTCCTTACAATAACTGCATTGATATTAACATCAACGACATCAACACTATGTTTATTATTCTTAC